>CAJNIZ010003126.1:0-24347 GCA_905231905.1 Symbiodinium pilosum | reverse complement strand
TGGAATCAAAAGGGCCATACCGAAAATGCCTCCGTTTCGAAACAGTCTAGTTAATACTGACGTGCCTGCCATGTTTTGTTAAGGGGAGGGCGGGGCATTCACAGCCATAGCTGAGGACTAGCAACAGAGCAAGGGTGGGAATGGGTTCTATGTACTAAAAGATTCCTATATTACATGAGTTTAGGCTTCAGGTTTAGGGGTTAGCGTTTGGGGTTGAGGGTACCGTGAGCGTCCAAGCCTATACGTAGTACCTCCGTTGCCTTGAAGTCTGCCAATAGTCCCTGCTTTGGACTAATGGGGTCTGTAGGGGTAATTTATACCTGAGTCGCTGTGCTCTCTGTTGCGACGGTTGTGGTCAAGGCCAGCTTAGGTGTCCCAATGTCTTTTATAGCAACCACCAGCCTGCTACTTTCCAGACGTTGTAAGCACATGTTCAGGACTGTTCCAGTGTTTTTAACTCCTGTTCGCGAAGCCTGCTTCGTTGCAGGTGTCTTGCATAAGCCTGTTGAAGCATATCATGACTCCAATCCTCGAGGTCGTTCGTGTGCCCTTGCGACAATGCATGTTTCATGGCAAAGCCCTATGCGCAGTGAGATGTGACAGTCGTCCGTACAGTGGGGTTGGTATGCCTACGTGGTTCAGCGACGAGATATTGCATGATCCCAAATCTGTATGTGGTAGTTTCCCAAAATACTGGGACCCCAAAAAAGACCCCAAATGAGTATAATCGTTATTATGGGGGCCCCCAAAAAGGTACTCCTAAATTTGGGACGCCTCCATTTCTCAGCCTGGAATTTGGTTGTGGGGGACGTTTAGGGCTTCCCATGTTTGGATCTGACAACGGCGCGCAGTGTATCGTACCGCAGTTAACCTGGAGGTTTTCACGGCCCCGTCTCAAAAGGACAGGAATTTTATTGGCCCTTAGGGATATTGCATTCCCCTTAATATTACACCCCCACACCCCCTTAATATGCAATATTCCCAATATATTGTAATATACCACAATGGGGAGTATTTGATATGAGGGGGGGGGTGGGGTGGGGGGGTTTGGTATTAGGGGGAGGGGATTAATGACTTGGACCCTTGACCTAAGCCCTAAACCCTAGGGGCAGTGACTTGGGGACTGGTGTTGGAACTTATTGTAGTTGCTGCTGGGCGCCGAAGGCTATATCTGAGTTTCCGAAATCAAGTCTGCAGATTGGGAGAGCAATGCAACCGGGTTTAGGGTTTAGGGGTTAGGGTTTAGGGGGCTTGGGGTGTAGGATTTCGGGTTTGGGGTTTAGGGCTTGGAGAGCGTAGGGATGTTGATTATAGGAGGTGACCATGTCCATTTTCATGACAGTCAGGGACATGGATTCGTCATATGAGCGATATAGTCTAAACTCCTTCAGGGGGTGTTATATATTCAACAATGTAGATTATATAGGGATGTACTGCAGGGTTTATTGAAGGGGATACTAGGAGTTGAGACTATAGCTCATGTTCTGATGCTGCCTCTGAGGTTTTGGAATTCTAGCCCAAGACAGGTAGCAATATCAGCACATCCTAGTTCCGAAATCTTAGCACAAACCTAACACCTACATCCCCTAAACCCTAAACCTTAAATCCTAAACACCTACATCCCGATTCGCAGAGCAGACAGCAGTGTTTTGGACGCTCGACCCTTAGATGCCGGTCTTTGCGATCGGATCCGCCCAGGGACTCACGTGAGTAGAAGCGGTTTCGGATTCGAGGTTGAACTCTAAACGTAAATCCGAAATCCTCAACCCTAAATCCTAGACCCTATACCGTAAACCCTAAACCCTACATCCTAAACCCTAAATGCTAAACTCCAAACCGTATCGGCTTCCTACCTGGTGCCTAAAACGAGGAATCAAACTCCTATAAGTGGTCGCTATATAATCCACGCTATAGGCGTGGACTCCAAGTAGCATGAATAGTAATCTAATTAAAATCCATCGAAATCGGATTGGACTCCAGTAAAAATCAACAGAAATCCAAGTGAAATCCATTGACATGTTTGTGGACTCCAAGCAAAACCAATGGAAATCTAATTAGATTCCAACATGAAATTTAGTAAGCAAAACAAATTTCCATACCCTCTATGCTTCTCAAAGTTGTTGGATGCCAAAAACATGTTGAGGCTTATATAAGAAGGCTGCATATATATTGTTTTAGGGGTATTTCCATGCAGCAGCACCCATAAGGGGTAACTCAAGAAGCAATGTTTGGCCCTGAAACTCCTAGTACATATTAGTATATAAGCAACTCAGATTCCAAACCCTCTATGCTTCTCAAATTTTGGGATGTAGCGTGCACGTTGAAGGCTAGAGTTACTAGGTCCTTCTCATACTCTCCTAGAACTTCAGAACAGGTTTTAGGCTTGATTAGGGTATAGGACCTCAGATTTAGGTTTCAAGTTGAAATTCTAGAGCCTAAAACTTACCTGGAGCCTTATTTTCTCAGGGTTTGGGGATAGTTTTCTTTAAACAAAGGGGTGGTTTGGCCCAAAAGTGCTGATCTTTGACACCAAATTTGCCCGAAAAAAGATCTACAAATCTAGGGAGATTTATTTATCACAAGCATGGATTAGACCGTAGACCCTTAAGCCTACACCCCTAAACTTTTGAAGCCCTGAAAGCGTGTCTCGCCATCCTCAGCAGGTCTTTCCTTACGTGCAGATACCAGGGTTACCTGGACCTCGTGGAACGAGGGGTTTAGGGTTTAGGGTTTAGGGTTGGACCTCGTGGAACCCATCTTGTTTTGGGATTATTGCTTCCTCGAGGATTTAGAGTTTGGGTCTTAGGGTTTAGGATCAGTGATCCAAATAATTAGGTTTTGGGCCCCAAGCACTTGAGATACCTAAAGCTCCGTCCTCGGTGTATTTGGACTCTTGGACTGTTAAGGTCTTGGTTTGGTGGTACATACCCCTAAGCCCTAAACTCTAAAACCCTAAACCCTCTGGGAAAATGAAGGGTGGGCGGAGCCTTCCTCTAAGTGAGAGTTGGCAATAGTTCCTATGAGTGATCTCTTTTACCCACTGAAGCTGACCTTACAATCCCCAACCCTCACAACCCTGAGCCCTAAAACCTGAACCTTACAATGCCAAACCTCACACTCCTTAATGCAGGAAGCTTGTCGTCATGAAAGTCCAAGCAATGCAAATACCGCTGCTTTCGGGATTTTCCTTTCAGTGCCTCAGAATCTAGTGACTTCCTGGGTGAAAATTCCATTTGAATGGGACCCACGACGGCAACTTGTACAGATTCTCATGCGCCATGGCTGAAGAGATTAGTGTCCCAAAGCTCTACAGTAAGGGTCCAGAAATGCTTAAAGTATATGCATCATGGACAATGGCTCATAGTATGAGAACCCCAGAGTACATGATTATTGTATGATGGACCCCCAGGGCAAGTGTAGAGGCCTAAAAGATTGGGACATCACTAATACCCCAATGAGGGAAAGTCAAATGGACAAGAAAATGGAACATCAAATGGATTTCCGGAGGGTCGCTCTAGGGATAACTATCAATACTATGGTCCTATATTCCCTGCATACCATATGATCCCTGAAATAGACCTCAACCGATATTGCTAATTATGTAGCTCCTTACAGTACACCCTAATCCGTTGGGTACTGCCCCTGCCTGACGTTCAATGACACTTGGGAAACAGCTGTATCATACCTTGACATAGGGCCGTAATCTTAACCCATCGAAAATTGTTCCCAGGTGAGGACAGCATGCAACCCAAAGCACCGTATCCCGAGGCGCCAGGTACAGCTTAAGCGGCAATCTTGCCATAGTGGCTCAAGACGCTATGTGAAATGGGCGGAAGGCCGCTAAACCCTTAAGCGTAATTCCCCATAATCAACACCAAGAGCACTTTGTTGCGAACCCTGACACCCAAACCCAACACATCAGAGTGACGGGACAGGGCTTTAGATTGACAATCTTCCAGCAACGACGGGTCTTTTTAAAGCAGGGCGCGTACACGCCATTATTCGGATGTACCAATGGGGCCTCTCATGCCTGCATGCTACCACATGCACACGAAATGAGGTTTTGCTTCAATTGGCTCACATGATACGAACAAAATCCTCAGTGGGATCCCTCTCAACCCCTTTACAAACGACATGTGGAAAGGGGAGAAACCCAAGTGGCCCAAGTCATAAACCCTAAACCCTAGAGTCTCTTACAGATTAAAGATGGTTATAGACGACACAAGTGTTCCCGTGAGCCCTAAACTCCGTGCATGGAGGATCTCTTGCACCGCTGTTTGGGGTTTAGGGCTTTGGGCTTCGGGCGCGGTGGAAGATTTCGGCCATGCACCGTAAACTTAAGCCCTTTCCTAAACTCTAACTCCTCCACCTACGTATATTTATAGTAACCACCCTTAACCCTAAACCCTTAGTCCTAACTCCTTAATCCTAAACCCTAAACCCTTAAACCCTAAACCCACTGGCCTGGATCCAGGCGACAAGTTGCCAAGTTCCAGCATGCAGCAAGCATCCTACTGGCGCTCAAGAGGGAGTGGGGGAATGAATACAGGATTTCGGGTTCAGGATTTAGGGTTTAGGATTTTAGGGTTTAGGATTTAGGGTTTAGGATTTAGGGTTTAGGGTTCAGGGTTTAGGGTTTTGGAGTGCAAGTGCTACCATTGCAGGGGTATATAATGGGAATCCTTTAGGGATTCCACTCCCCGACTCTCCCTTAGGCACCTTTAAGGCATGAGAAGTCCAACCAGACGCACGCTAACACTGTGGAATAGAGCATGGCACCTTTTAGGATGGAGGGCTTAGGGTTTAGGGTTTAGGGCCTAGGGTTTAGGGCTTAGGGCTCCGGGTTTAGGGGTTTAGGGTTTAGGGGTTCAGGGCTTAAGGTCTATAGACTTAATCTAGAAGCCTAAATGATTGGAACAGAAGGTGCTGTGGTAAATTCTCGGGTCATGTTTTCTTGTTGAAGTAACATAAGGCTGGTAAAAATGCAGGCTCCGAGATATAGCGGAACTGGCCATTGACAACAACATCAAATTATGACTTGTCAAGCCGTATTTCTGTGGATTCCTTCTCGGCGGTTGGTTGGCAATCCCATGTAGAGAGAAGCCTCCTGTGTGATGATGCCGTTGTGAGCGATGCTGCATTGTGCACGAAAAATCCAGCGATGCGACCATGCACTTTTTCAACTCTAACAGCACGAGAGGCAGTTTTTGGAGTTGTAAAGCGGGCAGTTCACGTTAAGCCGCTAACCCTTCAATTCTACATGCCTAACATAGCCTAAAATTAAACCGTCAAAGTTACATTCCTCCCCGGCAAATTCAGATGGACCTCCAGAAGCGGAGTCCATGTAGATTATATCCTCCGTGGGGCTGTAGTATATAGGAAGGCGGCAATCTCGCTTGCTTCAGGCAACACCAAAAAGCTCCCTGAACCTTAAACAACCCTAAACCCTGAACCTCGACCCCAAGCTGGCATGAAACAAGTCCGAACATGGACCCTACGTCAAGGCAAGGAAGCAGAAGCTTTGTTCAACAAGCTGGTCTCCGCCTGCGTCAAGACCACGCAGCAAGACCTGGCAGCGGCAAACACTGCCTTTCAGCAGGAGGCGGTTCGTGGGAGTTGGGACCATGCTTTGGTGTACATGTTCGAGTCACCGTCGGTGTTGTTTTCTGTAAATTCGGTTGCTTGATGGCAGGAGAGGATGTGTGTTTGACGGGTCGTGCCTGCTGTTGCTGTTCAGTTTGATACAGTGCAAAGGTAGGTTGAGTTGCCGTGTGTCAGTGGTGCAGTTTCCTAGCTTCTTGGCAGTCGGGTGTGTGTGTTTGAGCTGCGTTTCCGGTTATCATCCTGGTTGTCACCCTCAAGTTATGTGTGACTGTGGGTGTCATGACTAGATTATTGGTTCTCAAATCGTTGAACGGGTAAGGGTGCTTCCCATCCGAATGGCCTCTGCACTTTTTGGAGTTCTTGGATGTGGATTTTGTAGCAACAGGCCAACGGCTGCCAGCGGGGCCTACTCGGCGAGGTGACATTCCACAAGGGCTGGCAACAAGACCTGGATCGCCTGGCCAAAGAATTCCTGCACGTCTCCGTCCAGGTGGGTGCGTAGGTGTGTGTGTGTGTGTAGGTGTGTGTGTGTGTTTGTGTGTGAATGTGCGTGCGTGTGTGTGTGTGTGCGCGCGTGCGTGGACGTGTCTGTATGTGTTGCGGGCTTATGATGTCTGCTGGCTGCGAAGTGTAACTAATCCATGACATAGAGACGAACGAGGACTCCTGCGGTCGAGTCTATGATCTCTACCGGGACACCGGGAGTGGCTGCTATACGCCGATGGACCGCAAGGGCAGACTGAACGAACCGAGCTCATTTCCCCTGCGCGTCGTGAAGGCGGGAAGAGAACCCCAAGACTTCCATTTATGCATGGGGGTCTGATGTCACGCAGTAGCAGTTAGAATATTTGGCGCGGTCGAAAGGGGTGAACTTCATTTGTTTGAGTTGACGCTGCTCCTTGCTGTGTCTTCGTGTCCCACGCTTCTTGTCGTTTTTTGATAGTGACATTCAAAGACTGAGTGATCTCTGCAGGCGAGGGCTTCGTCGGCTTTTGCTGCTACCCCAAGGGCCCGATTTTAGGTATCTAGCTGTTAACGTAAATCCGTAACTCACGATGCGTCTTCTTCGCTCGTTGGCATTTCTGGTTTGTGGAAGCTGCCCATGAACGCGGGAGTAGTTGGAGCAGTTGTGTGAGGCTCGGAGTCTTCCCAGGGTCTACTCGCAATGCATTGACGTGTCCATGGTGACGGAAGAGCCCCGGCTGGTTTGCAGTCGTACTCTATTTCGCTTTATTGCAAGTATGCCAGACGCATAATCTGAATTCTTTGTTCTTTTCCTGAGGACACGCCAGCAACCCCTTTGCAAGAGCTGCTGCAGGAGGGCCAGAGACTTGGTCTATTGCTGTGTAAATCTGTGCTTTTTGATGGTCCCTTTTGCTTTGTGTGACGTCACGCGTGGCTCGTTTGTTCTGTTGAGGCTGCGACGAGGTGCCGTGGGCTCTCAGCCATGGCACCCGCGACTGTGTAAAGGCTTGCCTGGACAAGCTGCAGTACCAGGGCGAGGCCTTCACGAACAAGCCTGCCCTGAAGTTGCCACGAGCTCAGATTCATTTTTGCACTGCAGGCTTGCCGCGTCTTGTGATTCTGTTCCAGTGATGCTGACGCGATTACAATCATCCAATCCAGTCCACAGGAGCGCTCCCTCCTGCACGGTGACTGCCATCTGTGGCTACGACCACAGCTGGCTTGAGCCGAACCAATGTATGGTCACCATGGGCACCGAGTTTCTGGAGGGCGCGGTGGCTGTGCCTCGTTGCAGTGAACAGGTAGAATGTAGATGTCCTCTACCGTGTAGCTTTTGCTTGCCTCCAAGGTATGGTGCTATCCATGCCACAGCCCCCTGGACATTTGCGTCCTTAAGGCTCGACGCCCCGATGAGGAGTGGCTGAAGGGTTGGGTCTGGCGTGCATTGCCAGCCCGCGCATGATATGTCATTCCAGTGGCAGGACTGCCCAGGCCCCTGCGAGAAGAACTGCCCTAAACCTCACGAGCCCCTAGTCCAAACCTCCTGAACCCTAAACCCGATCTCCCAAATGCTAAGCCCCCTCACATACTTATTCGGTTTCGGGTTTAGGGCTTATTTTTAGGGTTCAAGGTTCAGGTTGGGGGTTGAAACGTTTAGGATACAGGGCTTGGAGATCGTATAGGATGCAGGCCTGGGAGTGTGTATGACTTGGTATGTGGATAGAACTGGGTAGAGCACCTCCCTCAAATAGAAGTGGCGTCTACCCTGACTATCAGGTATTCTGAAAGAGACCCAAATAGGATAAAAACTTTGTCCACCCACCCTGCGGGTGTTGACGAATTCCAGCTTTGAGTTTAGGTGATTGTGCGCTTGAGGAAGTTCCACGTTCAGAATTAAGATATGGGGTTCTGCCCTAACGTAGACCCATCATAAATAACACCCCCCCTGTTAAAGGCCTTCATATTAGGATCCCTATTACAATCCCTATTACGAGGAGGGGGCTTTATTAATCAGGGTCTGGGTTGAACCCTAAACCCTTTTAATGTATCCTTGCCTCGGATGCTGCCAATGTATGCCTGATCCATTCTCTCTTGCATTGCCCTCACACCGAACACAACACCAACCCCCCTTGGCCACCAAATTCCATAATCCTCAAAGCCGTAAGTTAAGCACCCTAAACCCTAAATCCTAAAACCTAAACCCTAAACCCTAAACCATAAACCCTAAGGTCAACCCCCCTGTATCCCAAGGATCCCTTCTTGTTTAGGGTTTAAGGCAGTCCCCTGTTGTGAGTTAAACCCAACCCAACCCAACCCTGACGCTGAGGCCCTTTACGCAGCTTCTCAACCCTTTCTCTCTCTCTCTTTTTCTCTCCCTCTCTCTTTCCCTCTCTTCCTCTGCATAAGTGCATAAATTATATACGCATATATCAGTATATGTGTGTGTGTGCATGCAGTTAGTGTTTAAGTAGCATGAATAAAAGGGGTGACAATAGCCTTTTGTTGCCGGCCGGGAAAAATCCCGGACAATCAAATTTGCTTTCTAACAGGTTCGGAGCCCGAAAATACATAAACAAGTCCAAATCGCAATAGGGTGGCAATAATATAATTGTCCGGGCGGAAACGTCCCGATTTTAATAGATTCCCTTCTACTTGTCCCACTAGTATTACGAGCTGCACACCCATTTAATATTGCGACACCCCCCCTTCTTCAAGCCCACAGCGCAGAACAAGTTCGGGGGGGGGGATCATTGTCACCCAAACATTACATATATATATATATGCATGTAGATATCTATGCTTATTTATAGATCTACGCACGCATATCAAGCGAGCAGGCATCACAAGAACCACGCAGATAGCTAGCCACACATACATGTATATATGTATATATACGTATGGACATTATTTGCATAAATAGCTGTATATCTGCATCTGTATATACACACACATCTCTCTGTGAGTGTCTGCATACATATGTGTGTACATATATAAATAACCCTACGACCTAAACCCCTATCTGTTTATATGGGTGGTTGTCAAAATTATGGTCCCTTTTTGAGTACCCTAAATATTAGGTGCCGTATGATGGTAAGGATCCAAAAAGGGACCATAATTCTGACAACCACCCACATATATATATATATAGAGAGAGAGAGAGAGAGCGCTTTCAGTTTCTGGGTAGGAAACCTCTGCACGCCGCTGCCAAAAGATCCTTGGACCGGTGTCTGCCCTTACAGCATAGCATGAACAGACGAGCACGAAAGAATCAGTTTTAGGGTTTGAGTGTTTTAGAGTTTTAGGGTTTAGGTTTTTAGGTTTTACGTTTTTGCATTTCAGGGTTTTAGCATTTTGGGGTTTAGGGTTCCGGGTCGCTGACAAAAAGCAGACATACAAATGCACAGCGCAACGTGGAAGCAGAATGTCGTAAAGAGCAACAGTCGCAATACAGTTGATGCTCGACATTGTGCATGCCCCTAAGTAGTTAAAGGCCACGGAATTAATATAGGGGCCTAAGTAACTACCAATATTATGGTTCCATATTCCTTGTATATTTATAGTATATGGTACCTCAATTGGACCTCAAAATGATATTCGTAATCATTGAGGCCCCTGTACTATTGTATTATAGCACACTCAGGTCTTGGAATAGACAAGCTGTACTTTCAACTTTGTACACCCTAAACCCTAAACCCTAAACCCTAAACCCCTTAAGCCTCTCTCGTACACTCGGTTTACTACGTTGGCTTTCACGGAGATTTGAATCTGCTGTTCCCATAGAAATCAAATTAGGTTTAGGGTTTAGGGTTTAGGCCCAAAAGTAGGTCTTGGTTTCAAACTTTGCATATTTAGTGCCCACAGTAGTACCAGGGTTCGAGCAGCAAGACCGAAGATTGCTCTCGAAAAGGAAGTGCTACCTGTCTCTAGGGCCTAAGACCTCGAATCCTCAACGAGTGGGTTGTTAAATCCTCGACCCGTGATATGATACACTTTCGAAGGTTCTATAACTCCTATGACCGCCAGCCCTAAACAGGTATAAAAGATCGGGGGAACAAATTAGTATATAGCTACGCCCCGAAGTAGCTACGTAGGAACGCCTTCAGGCCACAAGTATATACGATTCAGGTAGGGTTAAGGGTTTAGGGTTTACGATTTAGGTACCATCACCCTTTGGGCAAGAATGGCGCAGCCGATGCAAGTGGCAGGGAAGGTCTGCGTCGTCACAGGAGGCTCGCGGGTCTAGGTTGGAAGGATTTGGCTTTAGAATTTGATCTTGCGCCGCTCACATAAGTGATATAACACTTGTAACGGCAGTACATAGTGAACAGGAACAGCAGCCATAGTAATAGCAGTACCAGCCGTGCTAACAATGGCGATCGTCACTGTACTAGTAGTAGCAATCGGACTAGCAGTAAGAAGAATACTGGCAATAGCAAGAGGAGCAATAGTAGCCTCTGCAATACAGTAAAAGACCAAAAGCAGGATCATGGGAATACTGAATAATCTAGACCCGTGATTCATAAGCCTCTTGCGTTGGAGGCGCCTTGATATTACGATCCCAATTATAATCCTGATTAAGGGCAGGTTGGGGTTTAAACATCATAGATCTACAAACCCTAAACCCTAGTTACTTTTCCCTCTTCCTTGGTCCAAGGTAGGCAGTATTGATGTCCCATCCTTGGGTGTACCGGAACTACATGTGTTGTACGGTTTCCTCCATACAGCTGTAGAGTTTAGGTTGAAGGGTTTAAGATTTAGAGTTGAGGATTTGAGGTTTAGGCCGTGGGATATAGGGTTTAGCGTCTCAGGGTTTAAGCTGGGTAGGCCTTTGGGTCCCTTAAATATTTTCCCTTATTGGTTGTATAGGGGCCCATCTATATCCAAAGGCCAATCAAGTAGGGTTGAGGGTTTAGAGCTAGGGTTCCGTTACAGGTCAATGAGTATTTCAAAGCGGGGCTATAATCGGGACAATTACAGCTATAACTTGGGTTAGGCCCCCACCCACTAATTGTGGTATACTAGGATTATATCGAGGCCATAATGTAATTACCATTATCTCTTGTGGTCACTATTAGTGGTGCGGGCCCAACCTAATCCATAACTTGCTTTCGCAGAATTAGGTATAGCCACAGTACATTGGCGCACTTAAAGCCCCTCCTTTTTTCTCACATGAGCTATAGTCTTCCTGGTATCCCCCTTCATAACCTATATAACACTCCCCTCTATAAGCCCCCTACACAGGCCCCCTTTAAGGAGTTCCGACTATAGCTCACACTGCTTTTCTGCGGCCCGAGCAAGGCTTACGGGAGGATGCTTTCTATGTGCTTCTCGCAAGCTGACAAACTCACAGGTCGTGAGAAGAGATGATCTGAGCTATAGTCTGAACTTCTCACAGGGGGGGGGGTTATATAGGGTTTAGGGTTTAGGGTATATAGGGGGGATACTCAGGAGGATACTAGGAGTTTAGATTTTAGCTCATATTCGAATTAGATGGGCGCACTCTGCACCTTGCTACTTGCCACGCGTACTCCTACTAGACTGGTAGTGCGCGAGGGTGCTCAGCAAGAGTCAGAAGCTTAGCTACTGGGTGTTGACTGGATGAGTGGCAGGGTTGCACATCGCTATGACTTCCTACTTTCCTATATAAGAAATGCACAACGAAAAGGCACTCCCTACTACAAGGTCCCCACCTAAACCCCGAAGGGAACGCAAAACCTTACATCCTACGTGCAGGGCCCCCCCTGTACAGAACTAGCATTAAAAGGCCCAAAACCACAACTTCACAGACTTATAGCTGAACTTGTCCTTCTTATCGCCCAATTGCTTGGATGCTGCCCTCACTCTGCAACAGTCGGATAATACTCATAATGTAGTTAAAATAGCCCTTAATATGACCCCTAATGTAAACTGTTACAGGGTGGGGGCGGTTTCCAACCAAGTACAGCCCAACTCAGGACAGGGTGGCCCCTCCCTTTACAGTTTGCAGAGATAGCCCTGTGTTCAGCATGGACAAATCAAGAGCCATGCCTCCCTCAACCCTCAACCCTCGACCCTAAACCCGTACTCCCTAACTCCCTAAACTTCAAACCCTAAGTCCCAAACCCTGTTCATCACCCAGGAGGCAGCGGCATTGGTACCAGCCTCGGTGTCTTCATTGTGGCTTAGGGCAGCTTTTAGGGCTTAGGGGTTTAGGTTTAGGGTTTAGGGTCTAGGGTTTAGGGTCTGTTTTTTTGAGATTAGGGCCCAGGTCTTGAATTGACTAGAGTCTGGGTTGCTGTTAAGGAACTTAAATTAGGTTACTATATCGGGGAAACCCTATTATTTACTATGTAGACCCAATATAGTAACTTAATTTAAGTTCCTTAACAGCAACCCGGGAGTTCCTAGTTCGTTTATTCTCTTCAAAAGCGGATGGGTGTAGGGCTGCAAGGGTCCTTGCAAATTAGGCAGCCGTTTGGAATGTAGTTCCTGAATGAGAGATCCTACCCCAAAGGGAACCTATAGCCCCCTTAAGTAAATGGAATATGGGGCATATGGGGATCTTAATACAATATACCCGAAGCCATATTCTGTCTACTTAAGGGGGACTATGCGTCATGAAAAAATTGGGTTTAGCTTCTGGACGCTATCCCTCCCACATGGACGTTGTTCGGAAGAGGCTGTTGTTCTGGCATGCCCCAGAACACGATGGTCCCTCTACAGGTATGCTCAAGACGAAAGGACCCCAAAACCTCAGCCCCACAGGCGGGAATTCCTTATCACAGTTTCTTACGGTGAGCCCTAAGCCCTAAACCCGAAGCCCGGAGTAAGTAAAAATCACAAGGCGCTGCTCTTTGTCGTCGCTTCGCCGAGCTTGGGGCCAAGCGTGTGGTAGTGGCAGACCTTGGCGAGGAGCTATTGGGTTTAGGGTATAGGGTTACTCTTGGAAAACGTTTTTTGCAAGGGTGGCCCTTTAGTAATATGCTGGGTTATAGATAAGAAAAGACAAAATGTTTTTAAGTACTATGAATTGTCGGTCTGGGACTTAGAATGACATTTATGTAACTACAGGACTCCATATTGAAGGGCTTAAGGTTTGAGGTTAGGGTTTTGGATTTCAGGGGCTTTGGTTTGTGAGGCTTCAGGATTCAAAGTTGAGGGTCTAGGGTTTAAAGCTTAGTCTTCAGGGCAAGGCTCTAAGGGAAAGAACGTAGGATTTACTGTTCAACGTTTAAGGTTTATAGTTCAGGGTCTAGGTTTCAATTTTGGTTTATATATTGCAAAGCTTGCGTGCTTACCAATATTGCGGTCCCAGATTCATTGTAGAATTATGGTATGGGGCGCGTCAAATAGACCGTAAGAAGGTACTGGCAATTATTAATGACCCTACGTAAGTTTATTTTGTGGACAGAAAGGCTATCGCTCTGCAATCGTCTTAGTTTCTCAGTCCTGTGAACCTCCCAGTAGAGCCTGAAGTCTATGTCGTGGGGTGAGAATCAGGATAAGTGTTGTTATACCCCATTTTACCTGCACTTATAGCTGTCCACGAATAGCTGTCCACGAATCACTACGCATGAAGCTCCAAGTTTACGATTCCCTTCATGCAAACATTGGACAACATTCCATCTAGTATTGCATATTATCAACCCCGTACATGCTGTCTCCAATATGCCATTTGAAATTATAGGGGTTGAGCATTCCATCTTAGTATTAGAGGAGTCGGAGTACTACTCCTAAACCCTAAACCTCCACCCTATAAACCCCAAACCCTAAACCTTAGCCCGCTTCGTGAATTCACGCAGGAGTCGGCTCGCGCAGTGGCTTCAGAGTTTGGCGGCTTAGCCGTACGATGCAACGTTGCCCAGGAGATGTTACCCAAAGAGCTTATGAAGGTGTATACGTAGGATTTAGAGCTTAGCGTTTAGGATTTAGGGTTTAGGGTTGCGTGTAGGGTCTAAACGTTTAAGGGGGTTATCTATAGGGGGATTATATTGGGGAGTATTACAGGGCTTATGAAGGGAGATATCAGCAGTTTAGACTATGGCGCAAACAGTCTAGGGTTTAGGGTTTAGGCTTTAGTGTTGGAAGCTTGAAGATGGAGGGCACAAGGAGGGGCAATACTGTAGTTATCGGTCCCGTAACTACAATTTATAGGACTTACTATAGCCATACGTATCCTCGGTATAACCCAAAGCATAGCTAGGAGGCCCTTGTAGGTGGAAGGGAGACGTGGCATTTGACATCGGGCTGGTTTAAGCCTTCGGTTTGGGGTTTTGGGTTCAGGGATGTTGGTTGCGTGTTTCAGAGGCTGCTTATAACTGAACCTTACTGATGGCGAAGCAAACCTAAGCAAGGTCAGTAAGGGAGATCATATGTAGGATCACAGGTCACATGGCCCCCAAACCTCCTACTTTCATCGGGAGTAAGAAGTGAAGGTATGGTCCGGGTAACTCATAGTTATGACGGTAGGAGCGTAAAACCGCACTTGGAGCTATAGTCTAAACTCCTAGTATCCCTCCGAATAACCCCTATAGTAGACACCTATATAATCCCCTGTATGACCCCTTTTCAGGAGTTTAGACTATAGCTCGACCTATAGTAGTGGATCGGGATGACTTGCAGGCCATGCCGTAAGTTCGGCAACCTGCGAATATTAGCAAAAGAGATTGCATGTCAACATAATGCTGCAAGGACGTGACCCGTAGCTGCATAACTATCATATCTACAGTTTATAGGACTGATAACCATAGGTAGTCGTTTTTCTTTTCTAGAACCCATCTTATAGGTAGCGGCCCCTCCTTGTGGTTGTTTTGGCTTCTATCCTGACTCCTTAGACCCTGAATCCGAAGCCTTGAACCGAAAATATGACTAGGCTCCAGAAAGGGATCCTGAATCCTGAGAAGCTCCCACCGCCCAAATCCTGCAGACTTTCTCAATTTCCAGTCCCTCTCTCGCGCGCTCGCTGGCTCTCTCTCTCTCTCTCTCTCTCTCTCTAGCTCGCGCTCTCGCTCGCGCTCTCGCTCGCTCCCTGTCTCTCTCCCTCTCTCCCCCCTGCTCGGTGTATTTACGCGCACTTCTTGTCGCACTTCTTGTCTCCGGAAAAACTCAATGGAGCAGTGCTTTGCAACTACCTGAACCCTTAACTTTGCAGAACAACAGCTTTCCTGGATTCCCGGCTTTCTCGGAACGGGTGTGAGGCCACTGCTTCCCCGGTGCGCACAAGACACCCACCACACGAGTAGCCGCTGAAAGAAGCTTTGGAAGCCTAACCTCAGAACCGACGGAGAGTCAAATGGAAAGCATATGGTGGTTGTCAAAATGATGGTCCTTTTTTGGGTACCCTAAATACGAGGTGCCGTATTATAATAGGGATCCAAAAAGGGACCATAATTTTGACAACCACCCATATGGAACGCCGGAGACCCTAAGCCCTCAACCCGAAACCCAGCCCCCAAACCGATGGAGAATCAAATGTGAATTATGTGGATCATGACATGCAAACTGAGTTTATGCAGTGTTGTCTGGGATTGTATTGGTTGGTACTTGGAGGTCCACGAGCATTTATGAAAGAATGGTGCTTCAAGGTGTAAGGCTTGAAAGGTTTATGGTTTACGGTTTATGCTTGTACTTCTTACGCAATGATAGCCCCATTCGGGGCCTGGGCTTAGGGGGCTAGGGGCCTGATCACTGGGTTAAAAATACGAATATACGAGAAGGTTTTGAATATCCTGTGGCCTTCGAGTAAGCGCCGACACGCAGGAGATGGACGTGAGGCGCTTGGTATCCTTCGTGGAGGCAAGGTCACATGGAATCTCCTGCAGGGATCAGGCGTCAGAGTAAGTGCTAAACATGACACCTTCGTGACCATATTAGGGTTTCTCGAATCGGCGTACCCTACTTGGGGGGGTCAGGGTGGCTTAGTAAGAATATTTCATAACCCTTATAAGCCTTATAGTAGCGCCAGCTATCCCCTTTGAAAGATTAGGACCCCAGTGACTTTTCTGGACTACAAGGATCTCCAAGAAGGGATCACATGCAGAACCAAAGCAGACATGTAGATGGAAGCTGAAGCGCCCTCCTCCTACCCTAAACCCCAAACCCCCAAACCCCCAAACCCTAAGCCCCAAAACCCTAAACCAAGCATGGGTCCTTCTGTCCAAAGAGGTGGGATTCCTTGTTTCTGCAGGCCCGTGGAAGCCCTAAACCCAACGCGACGTCCCAGACCTAAAGCGGTTTAGGGTTGAGGGTTTTGAGGCATAGGGTTCAGGGTTTAGGCGTTTCAGGTTTAGGGTTGAGGGTTTAGGGGTTTAGGGTTTAGGGTTGGTGTCAGGGTTAAAAACCCCTAAGCTTACAGGTGGTAAATAGGGAATTGAATCAGGGAAAATCATCCCCATATCTTAGTTTGCCTCATTCCCTACTTACCCCCAGGGAGCAAGTCCTGGAGATCGATTTTCCAAGTTGGGGGCAACTGTAGACTAAGTTCCTACAACCTGCGTACCCTAGATATATCGTCAGCTTCCCTGGGAGTCCCCCTAAACCCTAACCCTCCCTTATCCTTCTAAGGCGCAGTTCGAAGCCCTCGGGGAGGGGGACCATGGGCCCCGAATTGGGTCCTAAGTACGGTGCCTTAATTGGGCTTGTAGGGTTTAGGGTTTAGGGGTTTCATGGGATATGTCATAGGATGTAGGACCTCAGGATTAAGGGGCCCCTACTGGGGGCCTATATGCCCAACCTAAGAATAATTGCGGTGGAGGCGGTAGCCGGCCCTATTGACATTTTCGTGGCAAATGCAGGCAGGCCTTTCTTGTGGTGGCTTTCGGGGATTGCTGTCCGAAGTATGGTCCGTATCTTTCCACGGCTCATTAAATTTGTGAGATACTGACGCCCCTCGTGCGGATAACTCTTCCAGGATACCCGGCCCGGAAATGTCCACAACTTACCACGTGCTTGCTCTTTCAGGGCTGAGGATATGCGGGTAAGAGCTTCGGCTTCAGGAAACGGAGTTTTGGGGCGGGGGTTTACAATACGGTTTCTCAATCCCAGATCCTCCAAGGGAGCTTGCGTCAATTGGTGCCTCGAGATCCTAGTTGACAGGAAGTAGGTAATTCTGCTACACAGCTTTAGGAGTGTAGTATACAGTTCATAATCTGGATTGCTGTGAAGGATTTTAAGTTAAGCTGGCATATTTTTTTGAAAAAAACAAACTCTTAAGCCCGAAGCCCTAAAACCTGGGTATATAGTACATAATAGGGGTTTCCTTGTTATGATAACTTAAATTAGGCTCCTCAACAGCAACCCAGGAAGCCCAGTCAAGTCGGTCCCCAGAGAGGGTTGGTTGTAGGGTTTACCTTTCCGGGACCCTAAACCTATACTTTAAAACTCTAAACTTACACACCCCAAACCCCTAGACCCTAAACCCCTAAACCCTGAACACTACCCTAAACCCGGACCAGGTACTAGGATTAGGGATTTCTTTTATCCCCAGTTTAAATACTAGGGTAGGGTTTAATTCGAGTTCAGGGTCTAGGGTCTTAAGAGCAAAGTGTACCACAAAGCCTAAGTTCATTTGTTTGGGCCTTTAAATAACCTGCATTCTTGTCTTGCATTGTGGGGCAGTGCTAAAGCCTCTAAACCCTAGCCCTAAAGCCGGAACCCTAAACTCTAAACCCCCAAAACCTTAAACACAAGACCCTAAACCCTATGAACCCTAATTTCATGACGGCGAGGAAGGATGGCCAGGAAGCTTTCTACGCTTGAGGGTTTGGGGTTTCATGGTTTTACCCTGGGGGGATCCAAGTCTGTAAGTGGGTTTAGGGGTTAGGGACGCTACAGTCGACAGATACTACTTACTTTGGGCTATTTGGATCCCGGTGGGGTCAGCGTTCTGGGTCCTTCTACTTGCTTGCTGGCATGCCTTGATCTACAAAGAGGGGCCCCCTGGTTAAAGCTGGGTTGCGAGAAGGATAGTTATGTTAATACGTCCTATAATTTGTAGTTATAGTTCTGCAACTAGGGGGCTCCTCCTTGTACTCCTCATCTTCAAAGCTCCAACTCAAGTTTTGGGTTCAGGCTTTTGAGTGGCATGTGCTTGTTTTAGGGTTTAGGGGTCAATTGAACTTTCTCACGAGGTTTCCGCAATTGAGGCCTCGGCCTCAGGGTACCAAACCCTGCGATCCTTCTCATCCACATCAAGCCCTAGGCCGTAAACCCTAAACCCTGAACCCTAAACTCTACGCGAGTAGTCCTTGAACTCAAGGGGTGTGGCGGCTCCTGGAGCCCAGAATTCGTAGCACGGTGAACGCGCCTACCTAGTCCTGCCAGCGCCTTGCGGAATCCTAGGACAACTTACTAGTATCCTTTTAAAAGATGGAGCCTGCATTTTTGCCTACTCGAACATTGTATTTCAACAAAGTATTTGTTCGTTTTGCGTACCCCGAAGTAGCTGATTCTTCTCTAAACCACAAAACCTTAAATCCTGAACCTGATCCTTCTACAACCCAGATTCTTTTTTCTTTCCAGTCAGGCATTCCCTCGAACGGCGGGTACGAGGCCATGGTGGTCGCGCAGAATGTATCAATGGCGCGGTTGTCAAAGATTCCAGACCTGATGTATTGAAACTCTCCACAAAATACCGATTCTGCAGTCTATTGCTGGTGTCATTTTGGTCTAGGCGGGTATCTCAGATGTGCAGAAGATTCTAGGTAATCATTTGAGCTCCGGTATTTGTGCTCAAAGCGTTGGGGTGAAAAAAGGCTTTGGGTGTTTGGGCAAACCTTGTCAATAGCTATTGTAGAACTATCGAATTTACTTCTTAGCAGCGACTAAGGGAATAGAATCCCTGTATAACTCTATTTGCATATATACATATGTATATTTTTCCTCATTCCCTATTCAGAACAAGCAAGTTTAGGATTCCTGGCGAATATTGGCGAGGGTGCATATCCTCATCGTACTTTTCTACAACCAGTCGGTTTAGGATTTAGGCTTTTGTCAAAATGGTGGTGCTTTATGTATGGATGCCAGTCAAAAGAGGTTTGGAATAATAAAGGCTTCGGCCTCTGTGCTCTTTGCTGCTGAGCAGCTTCAGTTAAGTTACCCTTACAAGGAACCTCTAAGCCCTAAATCCTCTGTCCAGGGCTCCTATGTAGTTTCTTTTGGGGTCTGTTCTGTTTTTTTGGGTAAAGGCTTCTAATATATTACCCAAAAAGGAACTACATAATAGGGTCTGGGTAGCCACAGCGGGGTAGTTGAAAAGCCCTAGACCCTCAATTCCTAGACCCTGAACCCTAAAACCCTAAAACCCTGAAACCCTAAACCCTGAAACCCTAAAGCCATTAACCCTAAACCCTAAAACCCTCAGCCCTATACCCTAAGCTCTATAGCCCTAAACCCTAACACCCTAAAACCCTAAGCCCTAAAACCTAAACAGCAACCCCCGGTTCGTGGTGGAGCTACTCCGAAGACTGATACCTCGGCTGACGGCCCCCCACGGTTTAGGGATTAGGGTTTCTTGGGTTCAAGGTTTTTTGGTTTAGGTTTTTTTTGGGGGTTTAGGGTTTTAGGTTTAGGGTTTAAACCCGGAACCTTAATAATCCCTAAACCATGGAGTCTATGGTAGGGTTCAGGGTTCAGCTCGAAACGGTTGAGGGATCAGGGCCAATTCTGAAGCCTTGAAGTCTAAATTCCTAGCACGGTAAGCTGCCATGTCGAAAGCATGGGCCCTCAGCTATTGTGAAAAGGATCTTACGAGTTCTTACGGTTCTGGGTTTAGGGTTTAGGGTTTAGTAGGGTGTATTACAAGGAAAAATGAGAGAGAGAGAGAGAGATTTTTACGAAGAGGGTCATTTTCGAGCTCCACGGATGGCCCCACCTTGTAAGAATGTGCTATGGGGTTTTAGGACTCAGTCACCTGTGGAGCCAAAAGGCTGAGGTGGAGGACAGATAAGCCCAACATGGGCTGGGCAATGACGCCCGGGGCAGCCAGCAGGTGGCCCCAGAGCCCGCACGAAAGAAAAACTTGTTTCACATACCCAGAGGGTCCACATATACAACCATTAGGGAATTGGGACCCATAATTCCTTGTATAGTATGGCGTTTTGGGGCCTAATTCCCTAGTGGTTGTATATTTGGACCCTCTGGGATACTTACAATGTATGCCAGCAGGGAGCTGAATGTCTGCCCACTGTGCATTTCTGTTTCTCTGCTTTTCTGGTCCGAGGGCCATGACAAGCAACAGCAACACGGTTAGCAAAGCTGCCGCAGCCTCAGGTCGCATTGTCACAAAACGTACCCAAAGGGTCCATGTATGGGAGGGATATACTTGGGCCTTAAAGTAGGTATATGGGAACCCCTTTGGGTGCTAAGTATACCATATACCTACATGGACCCTTTGGGGTAGCAGCCCGGTTGGCAAAGCACGGTGAAGGTGGCATCAAGCGGCTCCTGCGAAGATGCTTGTTTAGGGTTTTAGGGTTTAGGGGTATAGGGTTTAGGGTTTAGGGCCACAATGTGGGGAGTTCCCATGCTAGGGGTCCATGGTTTTAGCTTCAAACGTAACCCCTGTACCCTATACCCTGAACCCTACACCCTAAACCCTACACACTAAACCCTACATCCTGCACGCTAAGCCCCAAACCCTAAAAACTACCCCTTACCCCCTATCCTCGAAACACTAAATCCTAATTATCAACCTTGAATGCTAAACCCTACTCCGTAGACCCGGAACACATCCGACATATTTACATCCTACATCCTAAGCACAACATTACCAGCTGGAAATGGGAGAAAAGGTCCCACAACGAAATGGTCCCACTAGAGAAAAATCTACAGCTTGCCCTTCAACCGTAAACACGACACTCTACACCCCAAACAGTAAACGCTACACCCTAATTCCTGAACACCCAGCCCGCCCAGCCCTACATCCTAAAGCCTGAACATTAATCCCTACACCCTAGAAAATACACTTTAAACCCTGAATATTAAATCCAACACCCCGAGCCACGAACAAGAAGCCCGAAACCCCCAACAATAAACCCCACACCCTGAACCCTAAACACTAGACCCTACAGCGCTACACGCTGAACCCTAAACTCTACACCCTACACCCTGAGCCATACACATTAAATCCTTCTATTCTCCCTAGACTGGTAACACTTTGACCTTTGAACATCCAGCACGGACCTTGACAGAGGACATGTATAGAAATGTGTTCCGGGCAACAACCTCAGAATCGAAGCATGGTTCTCCATCCCCCCCCCCAAAAAAAATTGCCCCACCAGAGAACCGTGGCCCGGACTGCAAGCCAAAGCCCTCCATGTTCGATGTTCGAATGCATCTGATCACCGGAGCATCCTTTCTCCAATGGTTTTAACATCAACCCAAAATCCTAAACCCTAAACCCTAATATAATTGACATGAGCATAGTATACCCGACAACCTCGTTTCGCAAAACATCGCAAAACCTAGGGCCTAAAATCATTGGCCCCTAGTTACACAGTGGGTTACGCGAAGGATAGGTATGGTTATTAGTCTTATGGTCTGTAGATATCATACCTTTTATATAGGCAATGTAACTAGGAGGCCCCTTCTTGCACATAGGGTTTAGGGTTTCGGGTACAACCATGTGCCGCACTGGAGGTCCCAAACGACGAATGGGCAGCCTGCCTACATTGCACGGCTTCGGAAGGTCCAGGGTTCAGGGTTTAGCGTTTTGGGCTTAAGGGTCCGAACAAAGTTTATAGATATGCCAAATGTACAGTCGTTCTTAGTCAGTACTATACGGGGTGGCCAGAGAGAGCGTGTAGTCTTGTGCAAGTTGGGGGATCCGTAGAAGAATCAGCATATGGGGTTGATCAAGATAACCAATACCAAGCCCAACCCTCAGAAGATGCTTTAGCATCACACTTATCCTTAACCCCCAAAATCACCCTTATGCAAAAACCCAGGCCCCAGCGCGACACGCCCTCTATTATTATGGGGTTATTGGGGAACCTAGTATGGAGTGGTCAACCCTAAACCCTTCATCCTAAACCCTAAACCCTTGGGGCAGCAATTTACTTATGGGGGGTCTGACAGGGATTGCTTTCAGAAGCTTCCCCTACCGGAATCTGCGCTTGTAGCTGAGGAAAGGATCATGCAAGTCAACGCCGGGCGCTTTGGTTTGGGCTTGCGGCAACTGACAAAAATTGGGGCATAGGGGCTCGAGGTTGAACAGTTTGTGCTTTTGACTGTAGTTTTTTTGTGGTGTTTGTGGGCGAGAGCTTCGGGTGTGCTTGAGATTTAGCGCTTGGGATCTAGGCGTATATATATATATGTGTATATATATATATACATGGGTAGAGATTGGGCTGTAAAAATCCCAAATCCTAAACCCTTAGTGTTTAAGGTCTAGGGCTCCCCAAGGACCCGCTCATGGTGAGACGCCCAACTCATCTAGGGCTCGCAGCACGTGCGAAGACTTCACTGCCCACCCAGTGCCGGGAACTAGGGTTTAGGGTTCGGTGCTGGAGACCCCGCTTCTGTTCTACGGTTGGTCTCAAGGTTTACCTGGTGTTTTTTTTGTTCTTTTCATTCATTGGCATTGAACCCTCAAACGAAGACCATCACACACCCTAAACGTTTGAAGAGTGGATTCGGAGTGCAACCTGCGCTCTAATCTGGAGGGCAATTCCGCGACTGGCGGTTACATATCCTGTCATGTGCTGTCCAAAACAGGACAGAGCTTCAATCCCAACAGTCTGGGTTGCTGTGAAGGAATGTCATTCAAGTTACTGTATTGGGGAAACCCCATTATTTACTATATATACCCACTATGGTAACTTAATTCAAGCTCCTTAAAAGCGACTCAAAAGAAGGCCATCAGGACAGAAGTCCTACCTCGCATCCCGCATGTTTTTTTTTAAACATCCACGAGGTACACCCCAAACAGAGCAAGCCTTAACCCGAGTATCACCTTGCGTAGAACCCAGGTCTAGCCAAAATTGGGGAACATGAACCCTAAACCCCTAAACCCTAACCTCTAAACCCCTAAACCCTGAACCCTAACAAAAACCCTAAACCCTTAGAAGGTCCAGAACCTGCGGCCCTACACCCTAAGCCCTAGACCTTAACCCAAAACCCGAAACTTTGATGAGTACTGTCATGCGTAGCTCATACTTTCCTATGCACCCTCAAGTAGGGGATCCTACCGGGTTCAGGATTGAGGGTTTAGGGTGGATGGAGGAAAACTTGCACCGCCTGGGACGCCTCAACTACTGTAATTGCTTTGACTTTAGGGGTTTAAAAGGTGGTGTAAGATGTCCTCCATCCACAGTAATGTAGCATCCATGACATGGCTCTTTGAATATAACCCCAAGGAGTAGGCGGTTCCCAAAATGAAGCCCCCTAACCCCCCTAAACTCTAAACTTTATGACCTCTAAAATTCTAAGAACTCTAAAAGCTTTACACGCTCTAAAAACGCTAAAAGCCCTGGACACTCGAAGCCTTCTGTGGGTATACATAGAACCTCTTCCTACACACTGAACACTTTAAACCCTAAACCCCAAACCTGGTACCATATAAGGATTTCATACTTCTACTCGGAGCACTCTGTGGGTCAAGGTAGAACTTGTTAGGGACACAGAGCGCGGAGCCATGGGGGCAAAGCCCACATGCTGCCAGACGGAAGAGGGTGGCGAGACTTTGGAGGCCTCTTGGCTCTTCAACGTCTGGACTTGAGGATTTAGGGCTTAGGGTTCAAGGGTTGAGGATTTAGGGTTAGATAAGTTTTAGGGTGTTAGGGTTTAGGGTTGAGGATTTAAAGTTGAGGGTTCCGGGCTGATGATTTAAGATTTAGGGTGTAGGGTTGGGGATTTAGGGTTGAGGGTTTGAGGATGAACAGATCGGAGCCAAACTTCTTCCTGTTTTGTGTTCGAGGTTCAGGGTTTAGGGTTAGCTTGAAGGTCTATGTAGAGCTGAGGGCTAGATATAGTATCTGTAAGAGGTCTTGGTGCGGGGCTATTTGGGCTTAAGGGTTCAGCGCTAGGGTATATTCTGTTGAGATCTGTTGAGAAAACCTATGGAATTTTAGTGGCTTCAAACTGCCACCCCAAACCCTTAACCCTGAACCCTAAACCCTCAACCCTAAACTCCGGGTAGTGAGCCCTGGGAGTGATCCAAGAAGCGGGCCCGACATATCCCCATGTATCCCTTCAATCATGAGTTTGGGTTAGGATTTAGGATATAGGGTTTGGGTTTCAGGGTTTAGGATTTCGGATTTAGGATTTAGGGTTTAGGGTTTAGGATTTAGGATATAGGGTTT
>CAJNIZ010003125.1:78557-125322 GCA_905231905.1 Symbiodinium pilosum | reverse complement strand
ACACCACACCACACCACACCACACAGAGCTTCTGATTTTTTCTACTGCTGAAGAGCTCCTCGATGTTGGGTTTGGGTTTGGTTTTCCAAAGTTCGAAGACGTTGTAACATGGGGTCTGGTTCTGAAGAGTTCCTTTCTTCTTTGGAATGCTAAGAATGCTGATCATCATCCCCATCCCACCCCCGCCCTAGCCCCTAATGTTAGGGACACAACTTAGATTTCACAATTCCTACATAAACAGATCCCAAACCCCAGAGCGCAACGCCCTAAACCCTAAGCCCTAAAGCCTAAACTCTATTCTCAGGCCCCAGGGGCGCTGCCAGCATCAGCGGAAAGCTCCCAGTCTCAGACCGCCTCGTGGGGTCGGCTCGAGCCTCCAGGAGGAGATCCACCTGGGGGTTTGGAGATCTCGGGCTTCAAATGTTATCCCTATATATTCCCTAATAAGGACCCCCATAATCCCTCTATAATCCCTATATATTTTTTGGGGTCCCTAGGGTACCCCCTTTTTGAGAAACCCCCAAATTTGGGATCAGGTTTAAGTCCTTTGAGGGTTCTATTGGGGATTCTGGGGCCCCAGGATTTATTGCAGTGACAATTTGATCCCGCTTCATAGCAGCATAGATGCCCACCCGGCAGACGCAACGACAGGACGCTTTGCAAATCGTTCTCAGCAGTGGAAAGACCCGTGACCCCATGATTTAGAGCTTCAGTTTTGGGGCTTAGGGGCTTTAAGGATTTTTGCGCGGCCTCTTTTCCTTTGCGATTTTGAGGTTTTGGCTTTAGGATTTGAAGGTTCAAGGTCTAAGATCCTTCAAGGCAAAACTGACTTTGCAGAGAGATTCGGCAAGGGACATCGGGAGCCATACATTAATAACTGCGCACTGTGCGTTCTTAATGGGTCTTTTCTCGAGCACCGCCCACTCTGTGAAACCTATAGCCTGCCGCCGCCCTCCGCCCGGGGAAAGTGGCAACCGGAGTAGACTCTACCCGTGCCAACCCTGCGGCTGCCACAAGCTGAATCGTTCGTTGAAGCCGGGGCCTCCTCGTAGTTGATGATGCAGCATAATGGCACTGTCATTCCGCGCTAGTCCAAACTTGCTGATGTTGGGGATGCTCTTTGCCCCAAGATGAGACCCTTCTCACCTCAAGCCTTAGTGCTACCTCCCGGCACAGGGAGATCTGCCCAGATGCAACTCCGCACGGGAAAGTTATGGATAGATAAACGGGCCCTTGGATGCAAGTGAGGCATCTCTTGAGTCATTGACTTTGTGGGCATGCCGAATACAGAGCTCCAAACGACGAGATTGGACTTCAACTTCTCTCACACGCTTCATCACCCCCTTCCGAAGATTTCCTGGAGCCTGTTTTTTATGCCCTTCGGGGCGAAACTCACGGACGCTTCACCAGACACTCAACAGGTTCGCGTCCGCTGAGCTTCCCCCAGGCACTCAGCACGGAAACGCAAACCCTTGCTTTCGCGCAATCGGCTTGTATAATAACCGAGACAATTTCACAGCTAGATGTTTTTGCTAAAGCGAATGAATGGAGAAGCGCTTGGGCGCAAAGTATGATAGTGGATTGGATGGAGCGGGAAGGTCATTCTTCTGCTACTTCTTCGAGCTTGAGGCAGAATTGTGCAGCCCAGTAGCAAGTACTAAACACTTGCTAACACCTGTCCCTCCACATCAATCTATATCCCCAAAACCCACAAGCCTTACAAACAAAGCCATGGGAGGCTACACCTTCAGCCCCAAACCCGAAACCTCAGAGCCGAACCCTACAACCTAAAGCCTAAAGCCTGAAGCTAAAACCCTGACTCCTTCAAAAGATTTTAAGCGCCTTAGAGAGGTCGTTGTTCAGCTTCACAGCCTTTGTGGAAGGTTTAGGGGCCTAGTTAATATCGGGGTTGTATAGGGGCAATATAGGGGTTATATACTATAGGAGTTACATAGGGTTTGTACAATTATTATTAGTAGAGTTTGGGGTTTATGCTTTAGAGTTAGGCTTCTCGGTTGAGGCTTGGGATTTCCACTTTTACGGACACGTCAGGTCGCAAGGAGAATGCCACACAAATCCATATCTAGATTCTTAACATGTCAAAGCAAAACCTGGGTGCAATGCTTACAAAATGCCTGAGGTAACCCTTATTCATCTTGTTCTGAAACACGAGCCCTTCAGTGAGCATCTGCGACTTTGAGAGTTGTTCCAAGTAGGCCCTTCATATTTGCCCTTGGATCTGCAAAGTACTTCAGTTTTGCAACTTACCCAACCGTGGGTGCAAGGTGTCCCAACAATCCTGGGGAGTTTCATCAAATTACCCCAAATTACCCCAAAATCATCTCTTATGTGGGACCCCGAAGCCTTCGAAGCCCTTCAAATTTTCGTCATCCCCGAGACCCGGTGTTAGGGGATAAACCGATAAACCCTACATGCCCCAGCTTCCCTCAGACCCATAAGGATTATATGGGGGACTACTACAGGGGATATTAAGGGCGATACGAGGAGTTTAGACTATGGCTCATGTCATCATTGCATCCCTATTTTCGTTTCAGAGTCTAGGGTTCAGGGCTTAGGGTTTAGGATTGCACCCCACTCACCGGCCTCCTCAATGACCAAGCATAGCAGCGTGCGGCGCTCCCCGGCATCCTGCAGGGAAGTTAGTTAAGCTTTCCCCCCCTGCAGGGCTCAGGGCTTCAGATGCTTAGTACAAAGCTGCCTGACTACAATTGCCGGTATTGCTGGTTTTTACTCAAGGGTGTGGGGGATGACCCCATCACCCAGAATGGTTGCGCTAGGTCGTAGACAGGGCGAACACTAACGGGAGGAATAATGCTTGGAAGAATGGCTTAAGTAGTAGCAGAAGATGAAGACAAGCACGCACAGTCAGTATACACAACAAGAAAAGTAAGCATGTCATTTGCGCGATCCTGCTCTCCATAACACTGAAGGCACCTTGTAAGCACCAGGACGAATGCAATAGGTCTTGCTGAATGTAAAGGGCAGTGGATGGTATGTGAGGGCATGAGTTCTCCTAAGCGATCCTAACCGTGCATGGTTTGCCTAAGCAGCACATCCTACCGTGCCGGTGGCTCCTCACCAGAAAAAGAAAATTGGTACTGATCCCAGGGTTTAGGGCCTTCTAATTAAGCTACTTATCTTGCAGCACGCCAAATCGGTATCCAGTCAAGAATGTTTGATGTCTTGCAGCGCTTGGTGTTCTTCTCCATGAACCCATCCAGTCCGATGCGTCACAAGACTGCTAAGCCCCGCAAGTGTCAAAACATTAGAAGGCATTGCGTGGAATCATGATGAAGGCCAGACTTGATTGCAGCCAGAGTCTACGCTGACACCTCCGAGATGGGGTTTACATGGCAACTTAGCTAGCAACTGGCCAACCAGATACCCATGTAGTTGGAGGAACCTTTGAAAAAATTCTGCTGCAGGGTCCTAGCGAATAAAGCGGTCCTCAAAGGAGAGGGCGTTTGGATCGATGCCACACCTCAGCGCAAGGCCAAAACAGTCATCATGTCCACTACTCCAGGGAAGTTGCATTCTTCCTTTCAATGAAGGAACTCTGCAACACTCCATTACAAACAGCACTTGACTCTATGCAGAAAATTACGGCAAGCTCGAGTGGGGCCATCATTAAACTTCACATCTGGATCATAGGGGACAGCGCTAATGGCACAAATATGGCCCGCGAACAGAGGCAGCTGCTCCTGCTGGTCCATGCACGTGCGACTCAAAAGATTGAGGCTTACAACTCAGAAGCCGGGCCGCTTGAGCAGCTTCGCCAAAGACGGCTTGGGCTGTGCAGCTTTCGCATCGCCCATGGCAGTGGCAATCCTGCTCCACTAAGAACAGCTTAGCTTTACTTGCTCCAAGACTGCATCCCTAATGCAAAATGTCTCCTCCGTAGATGGGGTCTGATAGGGGCTATTTCAGCTTGTGGGGTGGGGGTGTATAATGTTCGGGGCTGCTGATGGAACACATGTTCATCCCTAGCTTTGCCCGATGTTTTGTGGCGTACAGGAGCACAGAAGTCTGAGAGCGAAATTGCGCAGAATACCTATATGAGTCTAGTTTGTTATCTTTCTAGCCCCGGCTGAGGGAACAGAAGGCTTTTCAGATCACGATGCAGCTTGCACCAGACCTTCCACTCCTTGATTTCAGAAAGGAGCACGTTGTCTTCAAGGTATGGAAATCAACACGATCCAGGGCTTCAGCTGCAGGATGCATGGCTGGTTACTATAATAAGGAAACCCTATCATTCACTATATACCCATTTTACGGTAACCTAACTCAAGTTCCTTATCAGCAACCCAGATGATCCATTGTGGTGATCGGCTTGTGCCCAGGGTCGCTCTAAAACCTCCAGCTCTCAATCAAGCTGGCATATGTCATGACCTCCTCAGAATGGAACTCGACAGCTGCCATTGTCGCTGATGTTGTCTGAATGAACAAACCATCAGAACGTTGAATCTAACAATCGAGATCCTGTCTGAAGTCCTGAAGAAGGGAATACACCTTAAAGCAAATGAGGGTCTCAAAGATCATCTACGAAAGTTTCCTTAGCGTAGGAGGTGCACGCCTGCTGCGCAAGAAGCCGAGCTCATACATTTTGATGCCTCTGGCAAGCTCTTGCTGAGCCAGGGAAACGTGGCAAATTCGCGAAACCACTTGTTGGCATAGTCCCTTCCGCACATAACAACACCTCCGTGTTCTCGGTGCTAAATGATCTCTGATATTCTGATATTCTTCCTTAGGCCCTCATAAGTCAAGCTTTTTGACGCCTTTGTCTATAGCAAAGGAGTGCTGAGTATGAGGAGAGGGGGACTGCTCCCTCCTTGGCAATCTCCTTCTGGGCAGAAGGCTCTTGCTGCATGCAACTTTGGCTGGCAACCTAGACCCTAAACCCTACGTCTGGAATTCCTTCATGATAGCGGAACCAGTCACGTATCGTGCCCACATGATTCTTGACCCTGAGCTAGCCCTGGCACTTAGTCCTCTGCTATAGCCCCAAGACCATACCCCGATGTAACTCCATATAACCCCTACATAGCCGCCCATACCTCGAAAACCTTCGACCAACTCCCCTACACCTGACAGCCAGCTGCCAACCATGAAGCAGGTTAAGGGCTTAAGGTTTGGGCTCTTGGGGTTGAGTAATGTTTGTTCTTTTTGCTGCAGCAGGTAAGATTGTATTTTCTTACAGCAAACGACAAGGCGAAGGACTGTGTTGGGGACTATAATACCCCTAGTAAAGAACTACTCAGGTGTTGCCAACGGTGCCTTGGCTTCCAAATGCTGACATGATCACCATGCTGACATGATGCCTGCAAACCTGTACAAAATCAAAATACACACAAACAGATACCCCATCTTTTGGATGAATGAAGCAGCTTTTGGGGAGTCTACTCAAAGAGGAAGAGTCCCTGCCATCAGAAACGGGCTTCGATGCTGACCCAGCCGTGGGCAAGCAGCAGCGCTGCACCGCGTTCTAGCTTTCAATAGGGTTCGGGTTTAGGATGTGGGTTACACGGGTACGGGCTTCCTCGCAAGTGTGGGTTTAGGGCTGAGGGGTTGCAGGTTTTGGTTGTCCTGCTTTCATAAGTTTGAGTTTGGCGTCAACCCTAAGCCCTAAACGCAAAAGTTACTTTCCAGGAGACATATTCTTCAGCATGCCCTTTACAATATCAACCCCTGCACCTGCCAATACAGCATTGGAAACGAAGCGTTCTTGAAACTAAACGGGGAAAATGCATCTGAGGCTATGTCTCCCTAACATACCCCACAAGGCATGATAGTCCTTATGCTAATTACCTACCAAAAACTCGACTCTAAGTGCTGGGACAAATAGACAAATATTGCATAGCCCGATCACTGCCTACTAGTGCTTTGGGTTTCAGTCTTACTGCGGGGCAGTTATGAAAAACCTCCCGAGCCTGCAATAAGGCAAATTTGGAACCATCGCTTTTTCAAACCGCCACCTGGGGTGAAGTCGCCACTATTTGCCAACTACTGCGCATTGTGGAGAGAAAATGATCCATGAGCGGGCCCCTATAATCTCTGCATAATGCCGTGTATCCGTACAAGTAGGGTTCCTCGGAGCCCCCGTTTGTACAAAGCCCAAACTGTCACACGCAGGTCAGGTCCAGATCTATGGTACGCTAGTGAGCACTGCTCAACGCACCCACTTGATCAGCCTGGCATGAGAACATTGCGAAAACGACTTGGAAGTTTCATGCTGGGCCGCAGGCTTAGTCACAACGGGCACCCTGAAGTCGAGAGATGTTGGAAACAATCTGCTTATGCAAAGTGCTCAGTGCCGCAAAAAATACACCTGGGCAGTCTTCAAAATCAAGGTCCCGGGATTCCCCGGTCCATGAACGTCCGAAACATCGTCTCGTGCCTTACTTATTTGCAGAACAGGGCCCACCACGTTGAGACGTCTCCATCTCGGAAAGGTGGCGGTTTGGCTGCATTCAAAGCTTCCAGATTAGATGGAGCTTCTCAAATTCATGGCCTGACTGGGGGGCTCCCACTATCACTATCATTGTACTCTTTGGGTTCAAATCTTTTTGGAGGGCTTCGAGTTCAGTCGTGATACAACAGGGAGTCAGTACGCAAGACATAGCACGTCAGAGCAGCCTTGCTGTCTAGACTCTGTCTAAATGGAGAAAAGCAGCAGGTGCGCAAGTCCGAAGTAAACATATGAGTTATCCTGACCCCCCACTTCTAGCACGGCACCTGGGAATGTGGGGCACAAGTATGGAACATGGGGAAACTACCCACTTGGAAGCGGTAAATCCTGTCATGCCTTTTATTTCGCTATACGGCAGACGCTGAAGGCGGCCAAACCACCGAGCCTTTTTTCGGAGCCTCTTTGTGCCCAGCCGATCTGCTACGTGCACTCTCGCACCCACCAAGCAAGGAGTTTCCAACAGAAACCAGGGGTTATAAAGGGATAACGGAAAAGAAAATCGAAACTACTATTTAGGGCTTATGCGGTTATATTGGGGATATAGTGGGGGTTATAAAGGGATGGTGGAAAGAAAATGGAATCTACTGATCAGGGCTCTGAGGCTGAGGGACTAGGGTTTAGGGGCATGACGGCGATGAGCTGGGCAGCTGGGATGTTGACTGTAGATGGATACGTGCAGAACAAAAGCGCAAGTCCATGTGAACCGTAGTGCCAGGTGAATTGCAGAAAAGAAGACTCACAAGTTCTTCGATTCAGTTCCTGCTAAAACCCCATATGGTCCTTCTGTCATTCCCCTGTCAGAAGTGTAAGGGCTCATTTTGCCGAAGAAGTTGGAATCTCCTAGCCAACTAGCGAATTGGGGGTTTCCTAAAATTAGGGGTGCCATTTTGGGGGTCCCTATAATCAGGACTATAGTATATTGGGGTCTATATTGGGCTCCCCTTATTTTGGGAAACTATCAATTGTCCCTCCCTTGAAGGAGGAATGGTGCTGCTCTACTGCAGGGTGTGCTGTCACTTGGGCCTGAAGCCGATTTAGTCCTGACAGCTGTCTGCTCCCTGGGTTTATATTGGGGATAATGGAAAAGAAAGTGGAAACTACTATCATATATTGGGGTAATATTAGGGTTATAGTAGGGTTATATTGGGATAATGGAAAAGAAAATGGAAACTACTATAGTATATTGGAGGTATATATGGAAAATGTATCAAAAGTCGCAATGGTTCTACGGATAGAAGTAAACTACAGGTGCATTTTTCGGGTGATTGTATGGAAGCCTTGAGATTTGCTGGTTGGGCGTGGGCAGATGCGGCATTGAAGGCCAGCCAGTATGAGTTTGAAGGCCTAGCATTCGACATGCATGTAGGAACTGCCACAAAAATGGGCGCGGGTCGTACGTTGCAGGACTTCATACATCAAAGCTTCGGGTTCAGGTTCCTAGACCAAGCCCACAAATCACTTAAACCTGTGTAATAGCTCGAAAGATATTCGAGGGCAGAACGACAAAGCATGTGGGTGGCTGGATGATGTTTCAGTTGATGAGAAAATGCTGCATAACCTTGTTGCCCGAAGATCCCATAGCTCCCAAGATCAGAGTACTTGAGAAATCCACCTCTGCCCACGGCTAGACCAGACTGGACTAGAGTTTCGAAACCCATCACACAAGACAAATAAAGGTCTCCGTCCGATTAATCTTTTCTGCCCCAGCTCTCTTTGAACTACACTAAAAAACTCCGACTCGCATGGCATCCCATGCAATCCTAGGACGGCCGTCACAGAATGGGTCGCTCTTTCAAGGTCCAATTCCCAACATCAGCAAGCCATCTTCGAGCCCATCTTCCGGACCTCCCAACCCCAAGCCCCTAACTTTTGACTGCAAGCCCTGGACACCTGCCCCTTGAACCCTTTAAGCGTACACTTCCGATAAACACGAGGCTCAACACGCTCAACTTGAAAACCCTAGACCCTCATCTTCTGTAGACGCTCAAACCTAAACTCCCAACCCCAAGAGTTACACTTAGGTCGGTATATCATGAAACACTAGCGATATCAAGTATCACAAGCTGTGGGACGTTAGCTGGTTACAACTTCCCCTTACAAACTTCTATGCAACCGAAGGTTGCATTTCATTTCCCATGTCGGTTTCCATTAGATTCTCCAGTATTGGAGAAATATCCCCAAACCCTGAGCCTTGAACCCCATGCAGTAGCTTTCGTGTTCTTTTCCATCCCTCCCCCTTACATCCCCAAACCCATCCCCAAAGAATCCCATAGCTCCAAATGCGCCTGAAGCCATGGGTGCGCCAGAGCCTCATGCGGGCTCACGCGCTCCATTGGATCCTTCGCTGCGCAGCTTCAAATAATAACACCATAAATATGATGATTATATGAATCGTAATACTTATAATACAGTTATAATATAGTTATAATAACAGGCAGAACAATAACAGGAGTAACAATAACAACAAAATTAGGGGCTCGTCTGGTATACCCCAAGATACGGCCGCATTCTCTGCAACCCTTGAAGGTGTGTTGGATGCTCAGAAGAAACGGTATACGGAAAAAAAATAACCTCCCATTCCGCAAGACCCCAAAGGTGCGGATGGGAGGCCAGGCCCCGGCGAGAAAAGCCAAATGCATTGCATGATCTGTGGACAGGATGCCCAGAGAAAATCGACGCAACGAACTAGGAGGGGATGGAGTTCCATGTTACTTTGGAGGGTAATCCCACGGGCCCCTTTTTACAAGAGTTCCATCTACCCTTTCGACCCTGTCTGGGTCGCCGTGCCCAGGCCATCATCCGCTCCAGCAGGTCCAGGCCGTTGAACTCCGTGCCACCTGGCTGTGCGGTGAGGGCCCAATATAACCCCAAAATATACCCTATTCTAATATAGTAGTTTCCATTTTCTTTTCCATTATCCCAAGATTAACCCCAATATACTACCATAAAGCCCACGCCCCAAACTACAGCAGCCCCTTCAAGGATTTAGGGTCTCGGCTCCAAAGGTTGGCGCTTGGGGTTAAGGGCTTGAAGCGCTGGGCTGTGGATTTCAGGCCCATGGTGTGCACCGGATAGTTCTGCAGAAGACATTAGGCTTCTTCCGTACCAACCCCATACGAAACCCGTTTCCATGTTGTTTTCCATTTTTCCATTTGATTCTCCACCATCCTAATTGATTTTTCAGGCCCTACCCCAAACCTAGACTAGAACGGTAAACTCTAACCCAAACCCTAACTCCGGTTCCCTAAACCCTGAACCCTACACATATCATATCTGTATAAACCCTAAACCAAATAATCATAGGCCCGTACCTGAATCTTAACCTCGCACCCCCTCAGCCCCCTAGCCCCATCCTGCCTTCAAGCGGCACGCCAGGAGCTCCCTTTAGGACCGCCGGGAGGCCGCGCTGGCAAATGGCGTCGGCCTGACAGGATTTCGCTCTTCAGAATTTAGGACTTAGGGTTTCAGGATTCAGGCAGGATGCGAGGAAGACATCCACTGCTGATGTCGATGCCGCTGCCCCACCACCGACACCACCATCATCACCACCACCACCACAACCACGACGACGACCAAGACGACGACCATTACGACGACAGACAACGGCCGACGACAACTGACGACCACTGCAATCACCAGCAGGAGGCGCGAACATTCCTTCAGCCAGCAAGCAACCGCTTTAACAATGCGATCATGTATGTTCTATACCTGGCATTGGGTAAGAATTGTTTTTTGTTGTCTGGTCTTTTTGGTTATTTGGGCTTTTCGGGTTGGCGTGTGTTTTTTTCCTGTTTGGACGGGGACGGGAGTTCACTCACTTACCGGTCTACCTGGCTCAGCTTTAAGGGACCCAACAACAAAAAAGACAGAAAGAAAAATGTTCCCGTGGCATTGATATGCATTGATCACGTGCAGATTTAGCATGGGCGCCAAGAGCCTGTCAACAAGTGTCATCTTACCTCCGCTCTGAACAGCGGCAATAACGATACGGGCAGAGGCAAGCCTTGACTCCCTACTCCAACAGAAAGCCCCAAATCAACTCCTACACAAAAGAGCCGAACACACATTTTCCCGCTCAAGTTTCATGTCTGCACTGGGGCCTATGCACAACAGTGTGCACAAAGTCATAGGTGCAAGCGCACAGGGCCTGGCTCGCATAGCTACATCTCGAAGTAAAAGTCTCCTCCGCGCTGCCCCCACTACATAAACAGTAATCGCCCCCTTAAAATGGGTGTGCATGGGAGCCTCTGTCGGAGATGACCGTTGACCCAGCAATGCCAGCTAAATAGGACCACGGAGGGCTTGTTTTGACGCACATGCCTGAATCCTTAACTTTCAACTGCGAAACCCTGATCCCTAAACATGTAAGCCCCAAAGCTATAGCCCCTGAACCCTAAAGCTCCAAAAAGGCAACCATCAGAAAGCTAAGCCGCGCGCCTGCCGCTGGAGGATCTTCTCGGGGTCCCTCCCGGGCACGGCAAAGAGCCCCAGACCTGGCTCTTTGGCTTCAGGGTTTGGGGTTTTAGGGTTTTAGCGTTTTAAGGTTTAGGGTTTAAAAGATTTCCGGGTTTAGGGTTTTGGGGTTTGGGAAATTGGGGCCCAGGATGGGCAAGCAAAGGCCCTGAGATGCCTTCGGCAACGGCCATTTTTGCGATTGGGGTCTCTGGGCTTCGGGTTTAAGGTTTGGCGTTTCGGGTTGTGGGTCTTCGGGCTCAGGGTTTAAGGGCTTAGCAGACATGCAAAGAATCTCAGGAGATGCTCAGCATGCTTTACAAGAAGCCCGCCGCAAGACGTTGATGCCCGGCGTGAAAGTGTAATGTGCAATTGCCAGGAGAATGACAGAAAGTCGATCCACAGGTATTCACAGCATAATGGCATGTAGGGGGCGCTTCAGAAAAAAAAAAAAGTAGGATGATGGAGTGGAGTGTCCGCATCGGAGGCTTGCAGAGGACAAGAGAGTTTGTCAGAGGCTTTAGGAACATGCGCGGTAGCAAGGATTCGTTTTGAAGCTCCCTCAAAGTTGGTCCCCACGAAGACAAGCTACTTCTGATAAGAACTGCCTCCTACGTAACATTCCAAGTCCTATCTTCAAAATCTCAGCTTGAATCCTAAGCAATGCGATAATGCGTACAAAAGCGAGAAGATGTAGAATAACACCATATGGGATAATAATGACAACAACTTAGCTCTTGGATGACGGACCCTCTTGCCTGCAGCATGGTTGCGCGGGTCCGAGGCCACTCGGCACCTCATCGGAAAAAGATCTAGTCTCTAGATCCTGCACTCCCCTTTCCACCAATGCAAGCTTGAACACTACAGCGCCATTCCAAGCTCAACTGTGAACAACGCGGCGCTACAAAAAACAAACTGCCGCACAAAATTGCCACTCAAGCCCCCATCGTCACCATAAAGCCCAAGCCCCAAACTACAGCAGCCCCTTCAAGGAGGAAGCTTGGCGGCACGCTGCAGCGAGATGACCCAGGCCGCCACCACCCGCAGACGCAGGAGGCAGTCAGCATTTTGAAAATTTCGGGGCACATAAGGATACCCAACAAGATGGCTTTTGCATGGTGCTTGCTCTTAATTTTCAGCTATACAAAACCGTCGAGAATCATCTGGCATTCTGGCCCTGGAACCCCTCTCTCATGCCTATCTAGCACGAAGATAATCCCTGTATGGTAGAATGTTTGTTGACCACTCCTTCAAGCGGAGAACCAATCTCTTTAATCAAGCAGTGCGGAACCCAATGCTCATCCACCATGACCAGAATAAAACACTACTGCACACAATCCCTCAACCCCTTAAGCGCGGCTCCTCAAGCATGGGAGGTTCTCAGAGAGATTCTTACATCATACCCCCCGCTCCCACCATCTGCCTAGAATTGTTATTCCTTGTTGGGGTCCCCAAGGTACCCAGGTACCCCTGTTTTAAAAAACCCTGAACATGAATCCCCAAACCCCAAACCCTCACCTCTGAATACGAACCCTAAACGTTAATCCTTAAACCTGAGCAAATAATGAAACTCAAAGCCTGAAATAAACCTAATTTGGGACGGCTGTCTATGTTGTAGAAACCACCAAATAGGCTGAGGTCGGGTCCAACCCCACCGTTTTGAGAGACAATTGAAAGGGCAGAACTTAGCTGCCCACTTGTATGAGAGCCACAGCGGGGTGCCCAGACCCATCTCCAGGAGGATCGAGGCCAGCGACCACCTCGCAGCAGCTTAGGTTATATGGGAGTTATATGGGGGTTAGATGGGGTTATATGGGGGGGTTATATGGGGATACTGGAAAAGAGAATGGAAACTACTATATAGGGTTTGGGGTTTGGCGTTTACGGTTCGGGATTCAGGGCTCAGGAAAGGTGGGAACCTGAATTCGGTGCTATGTGGTATAGCTGAGCTAGGTAGAAATCTGCATGTATAGGTCAGGGTCAGAGTTGGTGTAATAAGGTAACAATACCCCTAGTCAGTGAGACTTTCACTCTACCAATTGCACTGAACAATAACCCAGCTCCATGCAAAGAATAAACAAGGTACTTCTGCTATTCTTTCTTGCTCCTGCAAAGGCGAAATAAAGCCCACACGCTTGTACTACGACGATAGGATTCTGGGAACCCAACAAGGTGTGGAAAATGCACCTACCCATGATACCAAGTTCCTATTCGAAACGTATTCAGCAAATTTGTGGGACTCTATTGTAACAAGGCGTTCGTTTTGAGATTGGAGCGGATGATCTACTGGGCAGCGCATGCAAAATTCCGATCTTGCTGTTTCCTGAGACAGCAACAAGATACTGAAGTGTTTGAAGCAGCAGCGTTTGCAACGCCAATCATTCCACGCAAAGCTTGCTTCAAACATCCAATCAGGATGAGAGCAGCTATCCAAACAAACATGACCCCAAGCTAGAGATGCCCAAACCTTGGGTCAATGCGACCAGTAACGGGTACCACAAAGGACTATTGTGGGTATATTAAGGCCCATAAAATCCATATTTTGCAGCTATGACTGTAAGGGGGATTGACCTAACCCAAACCCCGAAACCCTAAACTCTAAATATTAAACCCTAAACCCCAAACCCTAAACCCAAAACCCTAAACCCTAAGCCCCAAACCACAAAACCCCAAATACAGCAAACCTCTGTCGTCCAAGCCCGGGACATGTCGAACGACCATGGTTGGGACCTGACTAATCCCTGGCCCCACACAGCAAAAGCCCAGATGCAACCTGGTTTAGGGTTTTAGGGTTTTGGATTGGAGGTTTTAGGGTTTTGGTTTAGGCTTTTGGTTTAGGCTTTTGGTTTAGGGTTCTAGGGTTTTAGAGTTTGGGGTTTGGGGTTTAGGGTTTTTGGTTGAGAGCTTCAATCTGCCCACGATCATACAATTTCATCTTAGCAGAACGTTTACTTTTTGTGGGAGGGGGCTTTCGCACTGGGGGAGGTCGCCCGGTGTTTTCAAGTCGTGCATGCTTTCGGGTCTTTGACAAAGATCCCGTGGTTCGCATACTGCCGGGACCTCCATGGTTGAAATAAGGTCTGGGAGAAGATGAAACTATGATTGTATAAGGAGTCTGAGCGAATAATGCTGGTAATTATTCAAGCTTCTACGGGGCCGTTGAGTTTGAAAAGAAGGGCCCTGTCGCATCAAGTTATGGGTCCCCTCAGAATAAGGCTGCTGCTACATTCAGTGTATGCCTTTGTGTTCAGAAATCAGTGCCTGGGTTTAGTCCCAACATAGAGATTCACAAGTAAAGAAGCCCCGCAAAAGAAGTTGATCTTCGATAAACACCCTAAACCCTGAACCCCAAACCCAAAATGCGCCGGCCCAAGGCTATGGAACCCATTTTTGGCAGACGGCTTCGGAATCGACAATCTAGGCACCTTGCTAACGAAACTCTTAGGAATGCAGGGAAACTCTGCGCGCATGAAAACATGCAAAGTGATGTCGGCAGGAATGAGCAGAATGCTGACAGATGGACCACATGAAAAAATGATTACACATTCATGAGCGAGCAGTATCTTCTGGAAGGATGGTTCTAGGCAATAAACAAAGGGCACTCCGAGAGAGGTGAACTCCTCAGCACTTTCCTCAGCTACAAGCCCATAAAGTAGACAAGCGTTTTTTTTGTACACCCTAAACCCCAAACCAGTGAACCTCGATGCCCTGAGTTCTGAAGACAGCGCAAGCAGGGCTTCAAGGTCTGGGCTGACGCTGCATGGAGTCTACAGTCTTGGCTGTTGCGGGCGGGCCTGGCGCATCAAGCAGACTCCTAGAACCACACGGGTTTAGGATTTGAGCTTTAGTCTAACCTCCTAGTATCCCCCTTAATAACCCCTGTAATATCACCTTATATAATCCCCACATAACCCCCTCTAAGAAGTTTAGACTATAGCTCATTTAGGGTTTGGGATCCCTACCTTGCGACCCCTGTAGCTCTGCAGCAAACTCAACACAGAGCTCTCTCTAGCAGGCAGTGAAAAAGTATGTAGACTGAAATTAAGAGCCTCTGCAGCACCTAGCATGTCGGATTACAAAACTCTGAGCCTACTTTTTGTAAGCCACCCAAATATCGACCCCAAGTTTGTTACGTAACACGTACATGCAGTGTACCTTCATAGTCGGAGGAAACCACAGTTGAAAGCGAGCGTACACAATCAAAAACTGCTCAAGCAGGCTCCCAGAAGCTCTGTGCGAAGAAATCCCTTTCGGTCCCTGCCGGCTTCTCCGGCTGAGAACAAGCCCCCCTCTACCGGATTGGAAGCCTAAGGTATCGGAGGAGCGGAGATTTATGCTTAGGGGGAGAGGATTCGCGAATTGAATGATGACTCACAGCACATGACCTCCGCCAGGTACACGGCTTCCGAGGGTCATTCTTGTTCCTGGAAGTGTCAGACTTGAGGGTCTGGATCCTTCTTGGGGCTGGCTTCAAGTGTTCTACAACTCGTCTTCGTTATAGTAGTAATCGTTGGAATATAAATGAGAATAACAATAAGACAAATGCTTTGGAAGTAAGATTATCTTAAGATGGTAGAGGTAAGGGTTGTGCCATTAAAACCAATTATGGCAATAATACCTCGGATTCTTGACCTGCATTCGGGTCGTCCCGACTTCAGGCCATTCTCAGCATGTAGAGAAATGATAGTCATGTTCGTCCTGATAGCAATGATTAAACCTAAGAACTTTGGAGGAATGTTGATTAGACATCGTCAACCTGTAGATGCTAAGATTACAAGTAAGTTGAATATCAATAAGTTATTAGTCATGCTAGCAGTAGTACTACTATCCAAAATTCTAATGCTGGTATAAACCAGCCGGATCCGAAAACATAATTTGGGACCCAAATTTGGGTCCTGGGTTCGGGTCCCAAATCCCGATCATCCAATGATTACGAATAAGTATTTGGAACTACATTGCTAGTGTTACAGCTTGTAGTAATCATGGAAGAATGTGGAACCAGTACTGGCAGCATGATAGAAATCAAGGTTAATTTTGTTCAAGACTGATTCGTACGAGTCCTAACAGCTTTTGTAATGATACTGACATTAACGGCTCTAATACCGGTAATGCTGGTATTTCTGCCATCATCTGCACTTGAGACCTGGCTTCAGGACCCGCATTCCAGACTCTCATTTGGGACCAGAATTCGGGACTCAGATTTGGACTGAACCCGTGCCGTAGAATGGAATTAAAAATGGTTGTATATGGATTGTAGGTAGCAATGATAACGTGGCAATAGAAACAGAAAATTCCTACCCGTTGCAAGATTAGGAAGACTACTACTACATGTCGTAATGGCTAACATGATAAATACCCTAAGTAGCACTGATCGTCGAACTGTCTGTAATGAAAAACTACTATTGCTTAGAAGTAGCACGACAGCAATCATATATGAATGAACCCAGTAACCCTACAACCAAACGACGTGTGTACCTTTTGCCATTTCTTTCAATACAGGCTGGGCCTCTAGCTCTTCATGTCAACCATGATCTTGCCTAGAAGAGGAGTCGCGGTTTACAGCCTAGGGTTGACGTGACTCTTGTCACTACAGGATCCTCTGTGAGAGTTGGGGGATGCCCAATTCATGCCTGCTAGCCCCTGCTGCTTCATGACTGGCCAAGCTGGCAGGGCTGATCGCAAGTCAGTGAGAGCAAGACGAGAAACTTTCCGGTGATCGTTTCTATCACGCTACTTGCGAACCTGGCACCAAAGTTGGCACCCCCTTCAGCTGCCAAGCAGAAGCAAGAACCAAACCTGTTCTGGCTCGTTGGCCCCTACAAGCAAACAGCATCCTAAAAGCTTCTGCCAGCTACGTACGCTGGCAACGGATGAGCTTTGCAGGCCAAACCCGGGACTACTAAACTATACCCTCAAATCCACATTCTGAACCCTAGACCATCTGAATGCAGATGGCCTCCAAGGTTGCGCCCCACCGCGCACACCTCTAGGCCCTGGAAAGCTGGAAAGTGAGAAATCTGAGAATCAGCTCTCAGGATTATTTTAAGGTTTGGGTTTAGGTTTCGGACTTGCCTAGGGGGGTTTGCCGGGGACAATAGGCAGGCATACTAAGTCAACCGGGCCTCCAAACACGGCAAGAATCATCAGAACAGGACGTATCCCAGTACCATTAGAGAATTATAGAAACTATTCTACGTGCTAGGTCTATGACTGGGGATTTCAGGTTTTCGGCATCCAGGACTACTCCACCCTTAGGCCCTTAGAACCTTTTGCTGGATTTCGGGGATTCCAATGGCATCTTCCTCAAAGACTATGCAAGTGAATGTCATGTCAACAGCAATGGAGGATTAACATGGCAACTCTGTCGCGGTGACTTTTGGTAGTGCAGTGCAGCGTGGGACCAGGGCCTGGCGCTGAGTCGGACTATTTGACATACCAGAACATTCACGCCAACAAATCATATTTCAGAGCGGCACCTGCCAGTAGGCTGCGCAGCAACCCTGCTCAACATCTCAGGTTCTGTACCAACTTGCAAGAGCGACCTCTGGGCACCGTTGGCAGGGTTCTTTACTATGCAGTAGTTCTAGTGTCTCAGCTGCTTTTGCTTGCCAGCACCGATCTTGCCTCGTGCGGCATGTACTCAGGCGTGGCGACAGACAGACTGCCTCAGATTGGAGGACCCTTACTTCTCTGACTGGATAGGTGCCCAGCTTGTACTGTACTTGGTTGTTTGCGGGTCGAGTGACCTTGTAGAAGACTGGCATCCTCCTCTTCGAGTTCATTTCCAAATTAAAGCACCATAATTCTTCAAAATATGCGTTCCATCTCAGAGCTTCTCTCAAACTGACAAAACTAATGCAATTACCTTATTTGGTAGTTGCCATCAATAGGGGAACCCCAATATAAACCCAAAAATGCTATTGTCCCTATTGTTAAGACCCCTAAACTGGGACCCGTAATATTGGGAAACCCTTACCCAAACTTGGATATATATTTCAACTTGCTTGCATCACCACTCAGCTTACCGGCCTCAGAAGCTCCGAAGCCAAGAAGTCATGATGGAATATGGGTTTAGGGTTCACAAAAAATTGGATGCTCAGGGGATAGATGGTGTATATAAGAGGGATTTTGCGGGGTCCCTATTGGTGAATTATATTGGGAAACTCCCTGTTAGGTACAAGCTATAAGACCAATGATCCAATACTCAAACTTTTACAACTCCTCCTGTTTCTTTCCACACTACAACACCGAACTACAACAGGATTCAAGGTCTCCGTGTGGGCCAGCTGAAAAGCGCTTTGCGGGATAAAAGCTTTAAGGTGTAGGTTGTTGTTTAGAGTTTAAGTTTAGTGTTTGGATCCTTGCCCACGCTAGATGGCCCCCCATGAATACCCCTACTGAAAGGCCGCTAGTCTTTGCACAGACCCCTTCAAGGGCCCATTCCGAAAATTAGGGGTCTGCTTTATACCTTCCAATACGATAATCCTGAGTCTAATGGGGACTCCCAAAAAGGGTCCCTAATTTTTGGAAACCCCTATATCAGCTTTGGGGGGTAGGTTCAGAACATAGAAGGAGTAGAAGGTATCAGTCCATTCTAGCCTAAGCCACAGCGCCCGGCAGATACCGACTTCAATCCTTAAACCTGAAAACCTCAGACCAGTGCACCTGTAAACCTCAAACCCCAGGCCCTAAACACCGAAACCTTGAATCTCCACGACCCCTGAAATCCTGAAAAATTGCAACTTAGCGCGCCCTTGGGACATGAAGCCGAGAAGCCTGGGGAGTCAAAGGAGAAGGCGCTCCCCAGATCGATGAAACGGGCCTTCCAAGCTTCGGGTATATTACAATATGTTATATAAGAAATTATATAGTACATGATAACATATCGTAATATACTATATAGCATATTATAAAATAGTATAATATACTATCATCTACTATATAATGTTATAGTTTAGGGTTCCGGATTCCGGGTTGAGGACTCAGGAGATGGGGCTTAGGGTCGGAGCTTCGGGGTCTAGGGTATAAGCTGACTGAGTCCAACATCCTTGTGGGGTGCAGGGATTAGGGCTCAGAGCTCGTTACAGGATGTAGGATCGGTGTCTGTAATTACGCAGGTACATGAAACCTGGCGCAAGCCATCGAAAGGACTCCGCTGAGAGCTTACATCCTACAATGGGGCGAAGTTTTCTGCATTTATCAGAAGCAGCTATTACCATACCCGAACCATTGACAAGTGCAGGTGCTTAAACCTGCTGTATGGGCTGCTTTTGGCTGGGGGCAAAAGGGGAAAGGAGCTCAGCAGTCATGTTATCTGTGGCAAGTTCTCCCCGGAAAAAATCTTGGAACCAGACTCTGACATGGCCACGCTCGTCCTCATCTATGAGGATGTTGTCCTCGACACGGGTGATGTGACTCATGTCTGTACCGCTTGGAAAGTTGCAAAGCATAGGCTCCAAGACAGGGCCTTAAACAAATTTATCGAGGTGGGGATTGCATGGAAAGCGTGGCTTAACACCAGCTTTACAGCGTATATCCGTGCCCTGATCCAGGAAAAGGATGTAAAAGGATCCGCAGATGAACCAGCACGCATTCATCATAATACACAGGCAGTCTCCCTCTTTTGTTGAATGTAGTGATGATTGAAGTGACCCATCCTCATCACTCCAAGGGAACTCCTAGTAACTGTCCAAGCCATTCCCCAGGCTTCTCTGGAGCCCTCCCCCTGACGGAGTCCGGCTTGATGTCAGAGTGGACGACGCGGTGCTCCTTGCAGGAGCAGCATGCTTCAATCGTAGCTCCCTTAACGTCGCGGGCGAATAAATAGTCCTAATTCCAGTACATCAGAGGAATATTTACCGCTATGATTGCCCTCAGTATCGCGAAAGCATGTCCACGAGTGCTACACCTTCTGATACAACACGTATGTGAAGTCCTTGTAGGCTGGCTGCAGGTAATGCAGGGTAGGGCTCAACAAAACGAAGAAGCGCAGGCAGCTAATAGCAATAGTAATAGTAATAAAGACATAGCAGATGTCAACCCTTCAACGTATTGTTAACACTTGAAGCCGTTACCGGCGCAATCAGTTTTCGGTTCAGGTCTGCCAGTGCACTAGCTTATAGCAATGAGAAGGCTAACGAACGTATCCATTAAAACGCCATTCATAGAAAAAGCACAGAACAGGACATGCCAATTGGGGGAAACTCAAAATGCAGAGCCCTTTTGGGTGACCCAAAACCACTGGAAAAACAGGCTGAAGACTGCTCACACAACTCCGCGCTCCGCAAACAGGCAAAGCGCCGAGAGTAGCTGACGGAGAACTGCCTGTCACGAAGAGGACCCAAGGTCTAGAGCCATCTCTCAGAAGGCAGGGCTTACGGGCCTCGGGCTGCAGGCCTGGGGTTTAGGAGTTCGGTTTAATGCTTTGGTTTAGGGTGTACAGTGTACAGTTTAAGGCGTAGAGTTTGAGGTTTAAGGTCAGAGTGTAGGGTTCTGCTTTTGACATGGAGTCCAGCGAGCTGATGTTTTCACAGGAATGACCGGTCCTCTCCACTTGCAACAATTGGAATCTGCGTTGCGATGAAGTACCAAACTGTGTAGCCGAGAAAGTCCCAACAGCCCAAGAGACCTCAGGCCTGGCAAAGGGATAGAACAATTAGTAGGCTTATACGGGGGCATAGGGATATCATTCAAGGAATGGAGAACCAAATGGAAAATCAGATGGATAATATGAAATGGAGACTGGCTGTTACATTTTCAGTTTCTCATCGAGGATACAAAAGTATAAAGAGTATGAATGTTAGCGAGTGTATAGTACACTTGAAGACTCTTCCTGAAGATCCAAAGGTTTGTTTCAACAACTTACACCAGGGCTTTCAAAGCACAGAACTACGAGCGGGTTGCTGAAGATTTCAACCCCACATAAAGTGTTGCGCCAAGGTCAATACCCGCAGCTACAAGTCTGCATCTGAAACACTGTCATGTTGATGCGATTGCCTTTGCAGTTCGGAAACCTGGTAGGAAGCTACGGCCCTGTGAGGTTTGATGGGGTTGAGCCCAAGTTATGTCGTGCGGATGAAGCTGCGTGGCTTCAAGCTGGTTGGAAAAGTTCTGAGGCACTTCAGGAGAACAATCAGGTCTGCGAGAAAGGAGCCCACAATCTTGAGTCGTCTAATAGTCATACTAGAAATATAAGAAATAATATAAACCATAAGGTGATCATAATAACTCATACTACTAAAGAGAATTCAATAATAGTAATGATAAGAGCCATTCATTTCGTAATATGCATAATTCCTAGAACAAAATGAATAATAAACATAATCAGCATAAAAAAAAGTATTCATCTAATGAAATTTTGTTGATAATCTATATAAGGATGATGATGAATAATAATAAGAATACTAGCCACTTGCCAACCGAAACTCTTCAGCAACCATCTTCCCTTACTGGTGGTGAATAAGGAATATGGAAATTGAATCCCTATATATTCCCTGTACATACAAATTCCTTATTCCCTACTAACTAACCACCGGAAAGTTTAACCCAAGACCCCTACCCTTTGCACACCCCGTCGAGGCCTTCAGCACCCTTGGGTCGCGCTTCCTTTCACATGGGGGTTGCAGGGCTTATGATTCAAGGGGGGTGGGGGGCACTGAAACAGAGCTGAGTGAGACTCAGTTCTTCACAGAGCTCTTAGTTTACCAGAAATTCTAGGTTGGAGGCGCAGTAGAACTTTTGATAGGTTGTGGATCCTGCAGTGAAGGCCTTCAATTGCAGACCTCTAGACTGTTACCTTTGAGTGTTCTCAAAGTTTCCACGCCGGAACGACAGTTCCCTTTGAGGCTTGCTTTTGCTGTTTCAGATGCTTCAACTCTAGTTGCTATTAGTGTCTGCAACTTAGTTTAGCTCTGTGAATCAATGGGTCTATTGATCCTCGTGCAGATCATCTCAATCAACAGTCGTCCTTGCGCTTTGAGGTCTCCATAGATCATGCAGCCAAGGTGCATGGACTCGTAGAGTGGAAGGTGGACAACCTGCTTGGAAAGCATGTGTGGTGCAGCAGGGTGGCGGAAGTTTCTCAAACTACGGGGGCTTGAGGGAACCTAGGGTGGGACTACAGAGTTTCGGGGGTTTCTGTTGAGGATTCAAACAGAAGCAGAAAGAATACATACGTCTTCAGCTGCCATGAAAAGATTTCAACCCACAGCTTTTCAGAAAGAGCCTTCATGCAGGTCACGGGCCCTCAGAAAGTCAGAAATGAGAATCTTCGGCATGGAACAGGAAGTCCTCAAGGGCCCGCATATTGCGAGAACCCATTGGGCTCTGGAGAGGTCTTGGGAAATCCTCAACTATGAGCCCACCCCCCCCTTTTTCTGGGGCCCCTTAAGATTTTTTAAATATGAATAGCGTGGGTACAGAGCGCAATGCATTTCAGAACCTTGGTTTCATCAACTTGGCTGCGCCTCCAAAATCCCGATATATCTCAAGGGCCCGCAGGGTACCTCTGTCTTGAGAAGCTCAACTCCTAAAATTGAAACCCCAAACCCCAAAACCGAAAGCTCTTGACCCTCAATGTCTAAAACCCTGAACCACCAAGCCCTAAGCCATACATCCTCATATCCGCTGGATGCCTTGTAGAGGCGCTCTCCTCGATGGAACTCGCCCTTGATCTCGTAAGCCTTATTCGTGGATTGCGGTTGAGGACTTAGGTTGGCGTGGAACCGATTAGGGAGTTTCCTAAAATTATGGGTACCTTTTTGGGGGTCCCCATGGTAAGGATTTAATATATTGGGGTCTATATTTGGGGTCCCTTATTTTGGGAAACTACCATTATTTGGTGGTGTTTGTAAGGGCCCCTAGCATGCCTTGTCCTTCTGCTTCGAACCTTCTATCTTCGCTGCAGTGCTTTGGAACAGTGTTGGACATAACTGTTGGCTCACTGGTTGATGCGAGGACATATGAAGGCTGCAGATCTAGATCGTCTCAGGAAAGCCCCAAATATGTTGTAAGAGGGCTATAAAAGGATAATGGACAAGAAATTGGACAATGAAAAAGCAACTTGGTTTATATAGGGAGCTATAAGGGGCTCATAGAAGACTTTGATAACCCAACCTGCTGAATGAGGACAATCACCCGCGAGGAATACACGCAAGTAACGTAGAAACTTGAATAGTCGCCTATGCTGTCCCTTACAATCTCCATATAGCTGTAGCAGAATATACTCCACAACCCATTGCAAAGAGGATTTGCCCCACCAAAGAAAAGGCGGATCCATGATTGCGAATATGCGATTTCAGATCATACGGAGCAGAAGGCTTTTACAAATTGTAAACAGTTTACCTGAAAGTAGATGCCAGGAATCTGGAATGTCAAAATCCCCCTTGCCTGAGACCTAGGAAGAGGTAGAAGTGAATCTTTCTATTCCCATGAGCCAAGCACCATCTTTGTCAGGGAGGTTCCGCCAAACTCCTGTCGGCAGCACCCAATGGGCCTGATTGTGCTAAAACCAGAGGTATTCCAAGGGGATCCAGAGGAGAAAGCAAAGCTCAAAATGTGGAGATATGCAGACCACTAAACAATGACCAGATGCCCTGAGACCCGCCCGCTGCTGCACCGATGGCGGTTGATACAAAAAATCCTGCATGACCCTCAGCACCCTAAACCTTGGGAAGTGAAGTACTCTAGTACAACTAAAGGTCATGCAGGATTCTTAGTGCTGTACCAACAGTGGCAGTCCATGATCAGCCAGATGTCGCGCTTTGTTTCAACATAGTCCAGGAGCTTCGCAATGTGAGAAATGCCTGGCCGCAATGTAGCTCAAAACCCGAAACCTTGGATGGAGTTTCCATACATCAATACCCCAAGATAAACCCCAACATGCTACAATCCTCATTGTAGGCACCACCAAAACAGGACCCCTAAGTTGTGAAAACCCCCTATATACACTTATACACCCATATAACGCCAATATTCTATACCCCTAGCTAAGCGTTGGCTTCATGCTTCACAGGTTTGGCCCAGATCCTGGCCCTAGTAGCATTCAGGTTGCCAAGCCGCCAAGCCCGGTGTTTGAACAGCGGTGCATGTGCAGGTACTGACATCGGCAATGGCTGAGCCCTCGTGTTACGCAAATATTTGTACAGAAGCTTTGAGTGATGTCAGTTTTTCATGATGTTATCAATGAAGATGAAGAAGAAGATGATGATAATGCCCTTTTTCAATTGAGGGTCTCAAAAGCAAGGGGCTCTTTTGATAATCTGCTTACGAGGAGTTTTCCATGGGATATTTAGGGCTACATGTTCATGCTTTGCGTTGGGATCCTGGACATCACCATTCAAAAGTACAAGTCACAAGTCTATCACTGATCCCTGTATAGAGCGCACGGTATCCCAGCCCGGTCACCGTAAGTCACTATCCCCATCACCAAAGCAATCGTTTTAAACATCCGACCATGTATAGCAACTTGAATCCTACACTGGCATCCCTAAGCCCCAAAAGCTTGGGATCCCCAAACCCCAAACCTATATAGATGCCTGACAACCTACCCTAAATCCCAAACCACAAGGCCGTGTGGCCTGGACTTTGTTTGGGAGAAATCTTCGGCTCGCCGCCGGCCTCTAAGATTCTTAGGGCTTAGAGTTGTGGTCTAGGGTTCACAGCTTCCTTGAGGATTAGGGGCATTCAGAAAGGAATGGAAAAGAAAATGGACACATTGAGACTGAAAATGGAAACTCGAAACTGCCACACTGCTTAAATTTGGGGATCTAGGCTTCAAGGTTCAAGGCTTTGGGTTCGGTGGTCTTGTGTGTGCCTTTTTGATCCTGCGAAGTTGGGATGGGATACTGGCTACCGTCAATCGGGAACCCCTCCCACGAGCTGTCTGCGGACGTGGCAGCCATACGTCCAATCCGTTTACTCACCCCAAGAATATGTACCCTCTTCGAGAGCAAGACCGCGCCTTCAACCCTTGAACACCTTAAGCACTAAACCCCAACCGCGTAAAGCGTAGACCTTAAACACCTAAACCCTAAACCTCTAAGCCTAAAAGCCCTAAACTCTAAACCCCTAAGCCTAAAACCCTGAACCCTAAACTCCTACTCCTAAAACCGTCAACCCCAAGCCCCAAACCCTAAATCCAAACCCTAAATCCAAACCCTGCAACCCCACCAGGCCACCAGGCCTCGAAGAAGTAGGATCCAAACAGGATCTCCTTCCTGGCAGCCTGCTGAGGATTACTCACTGAGCTATAGTCTAAACTCCTGAAAGGACGGTTACGTATAGGGGATTATATAGGGGTGCCTTATAGGGGTTACGAAAGGAGATACTAGGAGTTTAGACTATTGCTCACTGGCGGTTTCACTCCCCCAAAATCCCGTGGCTAAGCAAATGGTGGCATCTAGTCAATCGATTTGGCTCAGGGTTTAGAAGGAAAGGAGTATGCACAAGAACAAGCGCGGGGACTACTGTAGGGATTCTTTCCTGCACTTCCCATACTGGCCATCAATAAAAATGAAGAACAGCGTTCAAGCTTTTCAAGGTTTCCCGGTTCCAGACGTACCTGCGAACAGCTTCCAGGCTTCAGGTAAGGGCTCAGAGCTTAGACTACGAGGTCTCTAAAGTTTCATGTTTTGGTTCGGAGCAGACAATTGGCAGTATACTTCTAGGTGATTTTCGTACCCTGCCGTAGCATTCCTCAATCAAGCGGACATTAGACTTGCTTTGCTGCCATTTGGACCAAAGGCTTCAATGAGGTCCACTTCCTGCAAATACTGTCGAAAGACTGCTTTGAGCTGCAGCCCGCACTTTACAAGACATGGTTCAACGTCAGAAATCACATGTAAATTTCCAAGCTTCCAGTTGATACAGCAACTAGAAATCGGGTTGCTAGGACGTGTGGCTGGCAAAGTTTCGCTGTGCTTAGCAGAGGAATGCTACGGTAAGCCATGCAAACTATAGGCAGCGCTGTCGGGCACAAACAGCTGTCTGAAATTGTGGAGACCGAATCTATTCCGGAAGCTTAGGCATTCCTCGGAGCATTGTTGTTCCTACTACGAGCAGCAGCAACCGCAGGGGCGGGGGTGACGGCGGACGCGGTGGTGTTGGCGGCGGTGGCGGTGGTTATCTTCATTCATCTTAATAGTGGAAGTTCTAGCTACATTTGTTGCTGTAGGACACACTAGCAGGAAAAGCGGCATGGCATTGTCGTGGCCCCCACCGCCGCCGTCGTGCTCCTTCTCCTCCTCCTTCTCGCCCCGCTGCGGTTCAGGCGGTGGTAAAAGTGGTGGTAGGGGAACCGGCAGCCGTTCTATAGCTGCTACTCCCACGGCATCCCCAAAAGGAGAGTCTGCCAGGGCTTTAGCTTCAAAAGCCTCTTTGGCTCCTTTATCTGAATCCTGCCCGCACCACTGCATCAGAATCAAGTAAAACCTCCTTAAAGAGGCCTCGGCAGCCTTATGATAGAAGTCCTCTGTCCACATACTGCAAGCCTGCAGGCTTCGAAATCAAACATCCGCAACAAAATCCTACAGTAGGTGTTTCAACTCCACATTATGTGCTCTCAAACGCTCTAACCCTTATCACAGAAGCCACGAAAACCCTCTCTTTTCAAAACCACTATGTACCTCCAGGACTCCTGGATCATCCCACAACCCTTCCTCAGAGGCTAAGGATATGGCTCAAACCGCTGGGATCCTTGCTAGAAGCAAAGAATCCAAAAAAAACAACACGAAACACCTGAGTTTGAACCCTTACCCCAAAAACTAAAACCCTACATGCGCAATCCTAAAGCGTAGATTTCTCATCTTGCTTCTGTTTCTGCCACTTTTGCCTCGGTGTCCGACTTCTTCTTGCCCGTCGTGCCCTTGGCAACCTTTCCCACGTGGCAGCTCAGGGTTTGGGGCATGATCAGTCTTGCTCTTACTGTTACCACTACTATTAATCCTGCTATTATAATTACGATGATTGCTCTTACTACTATTATTATTGCTATTAATATTACTATGATTCGAGGAGGTCCTGGATGGTATCAGCCTTGAGTTTAAGGGTTTCTGGAGCTCTCTGTTTGATACAGCGAACTGGAACCCACACCCTGGAACTGTCCAACATGAGGCAAGGTCACCCTGCAAAGCGAAGCAAGGCTTCAGCCGAATCCTAACCTCCTAAACCATTAAACCTAAACGCCTACATCCTAAACTCATAAAAACCTGAACTCTTAAATCCAAAACCGATGGCCAACCTGTTTGATCGCCACAGGCGTGCGCGAGCCACTAGGCATGGCAAGCCACACAACCTCCAGCCACACTGGCAGAAGTTTCTGAACATACAGCTACCTTAGGTCCGTTTCGAGGATCATAAGAACAAAGGGGAATGAGAAGGATTTTTCGCTTCCTCACTTTAGAAACGGACAGGGACGTCTTGAAAACCTCTCGAGTTGCCGGTGGTAGAGGTACTTTGTTGCAAGACATGTCGGAAAGTGCGGTGCGTTAAACATTGATAAGCGCAACAACCTAACGCACACATTCGATGCTATCACAAGACCTTTTGAGGCAAACTTTGACGACTTCTGCAAGGGCGAGCTCTCATGCTCAAAGGGCTTCTTCCACTAGCTGACTAGCTGAATGATTGCTGGAGGACCCCAGCAGTAAACTCAAAATGCTCCTTTCCTTGCATCCCTTTGTCATCATGAAGAACAATCGGCGATCGAAAGTGCACACAACTACCATACGACAGCCGACACCTAACATTCACAAGCCAAAGGTCTATTCTGGACAGGTCTTCTTACCAAGTATCGCCAAAACCACTAAGAGGTTATGAGTGTTGCGCAGTGACACGGGAAAATTCCCAAGCAATACTCTCATGAGTCTATCTGACGGGCTGCTTGTTCAAAGGAGCCCGTATTCCTGGGCCCTCCGACAGCACAGGCCCCACGACCAAGGAGCTGCGTCTTCTCGTAGCCTGCCAAATGGGTCTACGGATTTAGGGGTTAGGGGTTTAGGTGTTTAGGGGTTTTAGGTGTTTGCTTTAGGTTTAGGGTTTTATTAGGGTTGAGGGTGATCACTGAATTGCTTCTGTGACTGTGACAACCTAGCAAAAGTGACAGCAGTAGACTTGTAATGTGGCTAGGGTCAGAATTTCCTGATCCTAGTAGCATTTGAGTTCCATCGAACAATTGCCCACACGGAGCATTCGTACCCACAAAGCTGTGATGGCGATACAAGATGGAGAATTGAGCATTACGGTTCATGTTCACCTCACATGAACGGATCAAAAGAGAAGCATGAGGGACCTCTTTGCTGAATCCCATGCCATATAAACTCTGGACTAATTTTGTAGTATATCCCTTAATAGGTCCCCCCCAACCTAAATTTAGTCCGTAGCTCATCTAAAGCCTATAGTCTCTGTTCTGACTTTTCAAACCTAGAAAGCAAGGCGGCTCATGCTGCCCAACAGTAGATCCTACTTTTAGGAGGTTCTCCAAAAGCAAGGTTCCAGCTGCAGGGCTCTAGAAGCTACGGTCTTGCAGGGCTTAGGCTTAGGGGTGCTTATTAGAGTGGGAATCCTCTGCAACTGTTGCCGGAGGGCATTGGTCATAAGAAGGCACATGGCACTTCGGTTCTGCGGTTGCTGAGAGAGATGAAATGTAAAGCTGCGGAAGATTGAGTAAGTTATTTTGTGGCAATAGTGGTACGTCGAAACCTAGACTTGTTTGCAAAGATTGATGGGGCTGTGGCGGAGTTTAGTTTTTGGGTAGTTTTCGTTACCCTTGGTGGCACAACACCCAGAGCAAACCTTCGCGGTGCAAATTGGACTTTGTGTTGGACACCCCTATATGCATGAAGCTGGCAGACAGTTGTGGCGCGATGCTGCAGACTTGATGGATTTTCGCGAAGTCACATCCGCTCCTCTTGCGTTGGTGAGGCTTATGAATTGTTACACAGATTCGAGAGTCTGCCTGAGTTGGATTGTGGACTGGACTGGGCTAAGTTGAATGTTGAACTCCAAGCCGCTGGCCTGAATGTTATCAAAAGCGGTTGGGAGTATGATATACTACAATCATACCAGTAGTACAAGAATTCACTTCAGGCTTCTACAGTAGGTCTACGAAGATCTAGGCCTACCTCCACTTGCGTTCCTCTGGAGAATATTACCCCAACCAAAAGGAGAATGCAGTCTTATTGAAACTTGATGACGATATCATCCTGCTCACGCTACACCGTTGGGGTGCCGTGGGTAGAGGCCGGGCTTTGGCAGATAGCCTTTGAATTCTTGAGGAGAGCTTTGGCAGCTGAGGTGTCTGTGGTTTGGGAACATCCAGATCCCCATATCCTGTACTACGCATAGCAGAACCCATAGATAATTGCTCATGCCCATGTCATCCTTGAGGTCTAAGGTCTAAGATCCCTTTGAAGGCGTGTCTGCCTGGCAAAAAGCGGTCCGAGTACTCTGCGCAATCGTCCTCAACGGGTGGAGGCCTGTCACAGTGAGCGTTTGCGGGTTTAGGGTTTAGGGGATTGCGTCTAGAGTTCCAAGGCAAAAACCATGGGCCCCTGGTATAAACTCTTCATCCTGGGGCCACTTCACATCCTTTTACCAAGGGCCCATATGAGGTGCGCATACTACCTTAGGATGGTGCAGTTGCGAGCCACAAGGGGGTTTTCAGAAAGTAGGGGCCCCACTTTGGAAGAAACAGGGGGTCCTCGGGGCGCGCGCGCCTTTTGGGATCACAAAATAAATGCCGGATGCCTGCTAAAGATCGGATAGGAGCTCTTTTCAGAAACTCCTGAGGGCAGTATACGGGCTCGCACCAAAACTCGTGTTCCCAAAATGCGGCCGCGGATTGGGAGGTAGCGGTGCTGCATTTGCTCTATCGGCCATGTTGGCCTTCCGTTATCAGTACAAATCTTTGCTGAAATTATACCAACCACGGAGGCCCAAAGTCTTGTTCCTGAGGTGGAGACTACAGGTAGGATTCAACAAGCCTTGAGGATGATGAAAGGGTGCGCGCAAACAATTAGTTGCCACCAGCAATGGAAACCCTCATCAAACAAGACGGTCCACAAAGTCTACCTGATGCTACTACTAGTATGCCTTCTACAACTCTTTTTCCACAGCATGCAACGCTTTATGACCCAGACTCTTGTTTTTCATGATCACGACTCACCTAACCTTGTAGAGGGCTGAGGCTGCAGGGTGTCAGGTTGAAGGGTTAGGGGTTAGGGTTTTGGGCCAGTAGTATCAGCAAACTGGAGCATCAGCATAAACTTGACTACCTAAGAACGTCCTAAAAATAAAGGGGGACAGGAGCAGAAATCATGCGATTGTCACTTTCCAATTCAAGGGCCATGACTGCATGTGTCCCGCCCCGCAACACTTGCCAAGAACCAGAGGATTGTTGTCTGCAAGGTTCTCTGTGGCATTGTGGCATGTCGGGCTTTAGGCCAGCATTTTGGAATAGGCTGCCTGCATCATCCCTATTCTATCTCAATGAAGCTCTGTAGGCTGTGACCCCTATGTTGAGGTTGGGCGCCTCTGCGCAGCCTGTCCTCTTCGCGCTACAGCCACTCGGTCAGAGTGGCTGCCTCAAGCAGCAAGCAGAATCTCACGGCCCACAAATTGTGAGAAATGCCAGCAGCAGGAGAACACATTTGTCCCCAGCTGCGAATGGTGTCCAAAGACACTTTCCTGATAAAAGGACTCCCACGGAAGCTGAAGACGGCAACATGCCGTCATCCGCTCATGAGCTACGCTCAACATTGCTTACACAGTTGTGGGCAAGAAACGCTCCAAATGCCCAAATTGAGCGAACCAGGTCAGTCATTGTGATGCTTTAAATGAAACCGTTCCAAGCATAGGGCACCTGCAGATTCATGCAGTTCAATGCTTCTTGGACAATCTTGCTCATACGGTTGATGGACAAAATCCTGCATGCCCCTGAATAGGTTGTACTACCAGTTTAACGGCCACTTCCGGAATTCCAACATTGAGGTAAGTGATGCAGGAGTCTGTCCATTCTTTGCATGCGCAACCTTTGAGGACGATCCACGCGAGGGTACGTGAGCCAGTACATCCCCGCACTCGGTACCAGGGCCCACACCTGTAAACGTGATGCCGCGAGGCACATCGATGGAGCGCGTTCGCACCTGGACAACGCATGGGGTTCGTTCCTGTACTCAGGACAAATCACGTCGCAAAGCAGGACAAGGCCCAAAACCTCAACCACGACATCGACGTGGTTTCGACCCCAAGTGTAGAGACGCAGCAAGTCTACCTGCCTTGGGAGCCTCTGCATTGCGCTCCATACCCCGACCATTGGCCGAGGGAGCTCGTGTGGGGGTCCTGGGATGCGGCTTTGGATTTCTGAGGATGCTCAAGGTTTACTGTGGAGGTTCATGGGATAGGGCTTCAGGATTTAGTGGCAGAAAATTCGGGGGTAAGGTCCAGAAAGCGCTCGACCAAATGGACACCACATGTGACCACACATTCAGGCAACATGAGATGCTCTTGCAGCAACCCTTACCGCGGGCTCCTGGAAAATCTTTTGACGCACTGACCACACACGAAGAAGAATCAGAACAACTCCCGCTGGTTGCAACTACCGATGTTTTCGGCAACACAACTGTTGCGCAAATCACCATACTTAGAGAGCCACAGCGATACTCCGACACAGGTTCAATTGGAACCATTTCAGTGTCCTTATCATTGGGTATACTCACATTGCCTTTGTAGTTTGTCATGTCTCACGGCTCGAGAGCTTGCACACCCTTACCCTGCTCTTCAGCCCAAAGTATGCAGACAGGCCCTGTAGCGACCCCATCATAATGGGATAGATATTTACCATTACGAGCTAGAGGGTGCTTATCATCAGCAAGCCATGAGAAGGGGCATCCCTCAAGGCTAAAGCAAAGTCCTAGATGGCGTGCCCTCGCAACGGCCGGCCACAGCCCTGCATGTCGAGCTTGGGGAAACAGAGGGGATCGCAGGGATCCTACGGATTCATGGGTAGTCTAAGGATATTCTAGAGTCACCCTTGGGGAATTCTGCAAGAACGGTTTAAAAATTTCCGGCACAGCCATTTCAAAAAGTGAGGGTCCTGCTTTACACCTCAATAGATTATAATCCGTCTGGTAAGGACTTCTGCACTAGTACTTAAGAGTCTTCAACTGTCATACTGTTCCCGGGTTCTTGGCAAGTTCAAAATCACATTCGGCACATGCTGGCATGTTCTCGGCATCTTGTTTGCTACTTTTTCCTCAGTCTGAAAACTCGGTCAAATGGCTAGTGGCGGCTGATGCTGCCCTGATAAGGATAGGACCTGGGAGTTAGGGATCGCAAGAGCTGCTCGTGAGAATTCAGGGCAACTAAAATGCTTGTCCTGGTCCGAAGATTGTCGCTGACTTTCTGGGTACCACAGGAGTAACTGTGTGGTATTGATTGAGGATAGGGGTGTGGTGCACTTTGGCAGCAAGTCAACCGTATTGAACAGGAAGACCTGTGCAGACCATTTTGGAACACGGCCAGGGCCCTGGGCAAATGTGCAGCGGACCTTGCTGAACCAGATCCCAGCCTCACAGCTAGGCAACCCGAGCTTAGAAACACTCCCCTCGGAGCTGAGACCCGAAACAAGTCTGTTGTGCAGAATCTGGAATAGAAGGCGACATAATCCGAACAGGATGCTCGCAGGCGGCTCATAAGTTCAGCAGCTTACAACCCATATCACCAGCCCTATCCAGACCATTGTTTGGAGACATCCCTTCCCTTCAAAACCGCAAAGTCCAGAATCGAGTGTTTGGCTTTTAAGTACCAAGAACCAGAACAGCATTTGCCACAGGAATGCCCCGTCGCTTCCTGAAGACTGAAATGCTTCACGGCCTGTGCTCCTGAAGCGGGGTATGCCCTCCATCATCCTTCAGGCTAGACACGGGGGGTGGGCTACAAAGTTCAGGGTTTTAGCGTGCAGGGCTTTGGGGTTTTACGGTTTCAAAGTTTAGGGTTAAAGACAGTGTTGCTACATGTACGTTGGAGGCGTAAGGTTTAGGATTTGAGGTTTGAGAGGCACATGTGAGCCGTCTGTCTTTGGATTTCAGTCCTTGCAATCAACTTAGAACCTGAAACAAAGGGGGCGATGAGGGTTCCATTCGAATTTGGTGGAGGGTACATGCTGTGTTCTTCTGAACACTGCAAGCACCCGTGGTCTGACCTGCGCTATCATCATTACAAGCCTCGTCATCTTCAGGATCCTGTATAATACCGAGCCTGAAACCACGTGGCCCTAAATCTGCGGCTTATTTATGGCTTGTCAAGGCTATTTCGGTCTTATCCGGGACTGGGGGGATGTGAGCATGGGGGTAGTACAGGATCCTATGAATTATTACCATCATAACCATTGTAATTGCCCTGCTTGCCGAATGAAGTGTTATGATTATTCAGCAGATCACAGGACCAAAAACTCCCATATGGGTTGGGTCATTTCCCTCTACAGCAACTGTCCTTAAATGGGTCGTAAGACGAGGCTATTCTGACTCCTCTTACCAATTGTGGTAACTCGGTGAGGGGTACCTACTGTGTGGTACTGCCCACATCAACCAACCAGGCGCTCCTCGCATCCAAACAGGGGTAATATACGGATAATGGAAAGGAGAATAGAAACTACTATGATATAGTAGGGTGTTTATATATAGAGGGGTTACATAGGGGAATGGAAAATAGAGATGGAAACTACAATAGGATATACATAGGGGTTATATAGGGGAATGGAAAGGAAAATGGTAACTACAATAGGGTATACATAGGGGTTATATAGGGGAATGGAAAAGAAATGGAAACTACTATAGCAGGGTTATAGAGGGCCATATAAGGATTATAGGACTCTAACAGGCTGAGCCCCCCCAAGCTCTTTAAACCCTCAAACACCAACCCCAAAATATCCTTGAGCGCCAAGCTCTACATACGAAAACCCAGAAAAGGATCCCAGACAACCCTAGCCTCAAAAATCCTTGAGCCCCAAGCTTCCTAAAACCCAAAACTTTGTTTTTCAAAACAAGCCGTGCACCCAGAATCCCTAAACCTCAAACCCACATCCAGCAACGCATCAACGTCAACCCCTACTATCCCTAAACCCCAAATCCTGAATCCAAAGTCCCTGAACCCTTCAAAAGAAGCCTCGTCCCGTCGGCGGCCCCCTCGTGCAAGTCCACTAGGAACCTCCGGAGGATTTGCGAGCTGGTCACGAAATGCAGGGGCTTCATGTGGAATGCTTCAAGTGAGGCCCCAACCCACCATTAGTCGCCAAAAGGAATACTGGTAAGACTCCCGATATTTTTCTGTGGTACACCTATTGCTGGGTGTGAGAACGGCCTCAGAAATGCAATTGAGATACATTTTTGAAATGGTCGACTAGACTCAGATACGGGGGCTGGGCTGCTTCTAAATATGCACGTCTCGTCAGCAGCGCAGCCTACAAAAAGCCTCGCAGTGCCTCCCGCCGACCCCCAGAAAAGAAAAACAAAACAGCAAAAAACCAGAGGCTAGTGTTTAAGCGCCTGTGGGCTTTCAAGGCGAAAGTTCAGGATTTCAGGTTCTGGGCTTAGGCCTCACAAGCGCTCACTACCTTCAAAAAGCAGGGGGTATCAACTGATGGTTTGCTTTTGGGATGTAGTCGAGTGGGCAAGCTACATCAGGAGGCCTTGTTTCTTGACAAATACCTACACCCTAAACCCTTCGCCCCAGCGCTAAACCCAAAGCTCTAAACCCCAGATCTTGAATAGAAGCCCCACGCTCTAAATACTGAACCGCAAGCTCCAAACCCTGGACTATAACCCCAAACTGAAACCCTAAGCCCCCTACACGCTAAGCCACTTTCTCCAAAGCCTGAACCATAACCAAAACTCAAACCCTCAACCCCTATATTGCTCCTATATGACCCTACTATACTATAGTAGTTTGCATTTTCTTTTCCATTCCCCTAATATATGACCCTACACCCTCCTATATTATAGTAGATTCCGTTTTCTTTTCCATTATCCCTATATAGCCCCTATACGGCCAAGGCTAAGCCACGTTCCCTGTATCTCATTCTTTGCAGCGCCTGGAGTGACCTCGGGGCGAAAGACGCCGCAGCAGCCTCCGCTACACCTGCAAATCGCTGATTAGGGTTTAGGGTTTAGGGATTATGGGGATAATGGAAAAGAAAATGGAAACGACTATATAGGGTATATATTGAGGTTATATAGGGATAATGGGGATAATGGAAAAAGAACATGGAAACTACTACATTATGATACGGTATAGTTTGGGGTTATGTAATTACACCTGCAAATTGCTGACTGCAAACGGTTTGGGTTTTTTTAGCTTGGGGTTTAAGGGTTTCTCAAATGCGGTTCACATGGTTTGGGGTTTAGAGCTTAGGGCTTAGGGGGTTCTCAATTGAGAAGTGTTTGCGGGGATTGCACCAAGCAAGGTGCCGTTCTTTTTGAGAAAGCCAAAATGGAATGCATCACCCACAAGACACACCCAAATGGGAAGTTCTTGAAAACCCGAGGGAGGGCTTCTTTTACACACAACAAAAAACCAAGGAACCCTATACACAGTCATTCAAAGCTCGGAGAGAAACTTCATGTCAGCGGCTTAGGGCAAAGGCCTGGCCGCTGAGATTCACAATCTTCAAACTACTATTCGTAGGTATTATGACTATCATGGCGCTGACCCGCTAGCTACTCTTAGTATTACTTAAGTTATCCAAGCCATTCTATCTCGAACCCGAGCCCTTTGATGCCCCTAAGCGCCTGGACTGCCGGGTTCTGGATGACGGTTCCACGTCGGCTCCTGCAGAAAATGACCCAGCCAGATGAGAGTTTTGAACAGCAGTGTGGGCTCCAAGGTCAGGGTTGGAAAGCCCCATGAAAGGAGAAGCTCAGAAGCTTCAGCTTAGGTCGCGGTTTATCACAAAGTTCGCTATTGAACGGTGGAATGTTGACCACGAAGACTCGACTCTCAGGAGTCACAGTAGCAAAGATGGTCGTAAGCGTAGCAGTAGTACTATTTGTAACAACAGCCGTCATAGCATTAAGAGTAATAGTTGTACTGATAGAAACTTTGTCTGTGTCTGTCGCTTTGTCCAAGCTTCCCCTCGAATGTCGCACAACTCCATATGGTCGGCCCGGGAGCGCTGCAGCCTAAGCTACACCTCCAAAAGAGTTTGAAGCCTCCATACCTTTGTCTCCTTGCTTTTAGTATCCCAGAGGTCCAGAGTCTACCTTGCCTTCCCCACAAGAACCCACAATGTTGGCATTTCATGGCCTGAGCAAACTAGGGACTACCTAGGCGGATTATGGGTTCCTTGGAGGTCTGGGAACTATACCCCGAGCCTGAACACGGTATGGACTCCTTGGTGCGGACGCTGCCTGGCTGATACGAGAAACATGCCACAAGATGAGCTGTTACTTACTGCTAATCCCACTAAGAACTCTCCCTTTTGTGAGATGCATTGAGGCGGCATCGTGTAGACGGTTTGAAGAAGCAGCTGAACAGCATAATTCGACATCTGGTGGACGCCATCTGATGTCGAATTAGGCTCCTGCTCACGAATCCGGAAAAGCCTAACATGTCGTATTCTTCCAGGGATACGGGATACCCATTATTCGTGAAACGAAATCCGGTCACGGCCTAAAGTCCTAAAACCTTTGCGAAGCAGAAATCCGATTCATTACCGTGGACTGGTAGCTAGGATTCAGTTCGGCTTCGGCAGAGCCTCATGCTACACTGCTACATGCAGCGAGCCACACTTCAAGCCTTAAACCATGAAGCTTGGTAACCTGTTCCAAACTAACATGGAACCTGAAACGGAGTCCTCCATAAGCTATAACCATACTTGCCTGGGGAAGGGTAGCGTTTGAAGCTACAATGACTCCTGTCAAGTGATTCATTGCTCGGCGCGCATGGCCGCGCGCAATCCAACCTCTAACCTTAAATCAGTCTCCCCGCAACCGTTCACGATATGCATGAGGTACTGCTTTTCCAAGATTTAGGGGTCCCTTTTGGTACCTAGGGTAGTGATTACAAGCTAGAAATATCCAGAGAAACCTCTGCTAGCCGTTGATGAGATGCTTGATGGCCAAGGCCTGTTTCCTATGCGACCGTAGTATCCACAATCTGGCTTTTGAACAGTCATGAAGAATGCCGTCCATCAGAAATGTGACTTGCGCTCTCCACCGTCCAACGAAAACACGAAGTGTGGCTGTAATGATACTATACCCTAACACATTATCTATCTATGGCTGCTGGTCCTGAACTCCGTAAACCCTATACCTCAATCCCAAACCCCCAAAACCCTCAACCCCCATATCTTCAACCCTCACTGACGTGAAGCTGTCACCTACGAGGCGCAGCTTGGCGCCTCATGGCTGTGGTAGAAGCCAGCATCGTGGTGCAACACCTGGCAATCCTTACTTAATAAGGGAATCTACATTCCAGTGTTTACGGTATAGGGTTTAGGATCTAGGGTTAAAAGTTTAGGCTGTGGTTATCTTTTGAGGCTTTATTATAAGGATTAGATCGGCAGCACATAGGGACCAGATACGAGGATTCTGGTTACCCCAGGAATGTAGAAGTAGCAGAATCATGAAATAAAACCTGGGTCTACGCAAAGGTTTATGTAAGGTGCCAGAGGGTTTTTGGGCTACCCCAACTCCAAAGAACTAGGAGCCTAGGACTGTCACATGGCTATGGTAAGATTTTGGGGTTCCCAAAACCCCCTCATGATTACTGGTGCCTGAAAGGGGCTGGAGGCGTGAATGTAGGCACCATTGCAGGGATGTATGGTAGTTTCCCAAAATAGGAGGACCCCAATATAGACCCCAAAACACTATAGTCCTTATTATTGGCATCCCCAAAATGGTACCCCCCATTTGGGGAACCCCCATATAACATATGTAGGATGATGTTTTTGGATTAGTTCGAAGAAGCCCCAAGCGGGATTCCATAGACCGGGGGCCCCATGTTATGTAACCATATGTGGGATGTCCGGCAGATGTAAGGAAGTGCTGCAGGTGCTAGGGAATCCTTGATTTTGGTCCCCTTATACGGGCCGTTAAGGGTTCCTTCGTTATTTCAAGGATACACTCCCCAATCGCTTGATTGAGCACCTTTAACAGAAGAGCCCTACACTGCAAAATAAGACGTAAAGAATTATTCGCAGAACGCGCTCATTGACATGTTGTCGGGGCTTGGGGAGGCCAGGTGGATAATAACAGATGCGCCTAAATAATTCTTCATATAGTTTTGGCCAGGAAGGCTCCCGTAGCATCACTGGTGTGTTACTCAAGCGCTTGCGCCATCGCTATTTTCCCCCAGGGGCGACATGGACCTTAGAATGAGGAAGGGTCCATAAATGTCCATAATTTGGTTCAACTTTGAGTCATGCTGTCCATCGGAAGAATCCGCCTGAGGGGAGACGGGTGTGTGGAACACCGAGCGGTAGCACCTTGGTGCCGTTCGAGCGCTTGCGCTCTGCAACTCAGTCCAAAGCACACTGGGCACCTAAACGAAAAATCCACCGCATTTCTTTTCTAGGGCATACCAGAGAATAATACTCTGGTCATAGGGATGGGTATCGAAGGTGGTGGTTGACATGCGCGCTTCATATACCAGGTTTTGGACCACCCCAAGAACGGAGAATCCAACAAAAAAGACAATGGACAATGAAGCGGAAGCTGTGGCTATGCAGCGTGCCTTTTACATACAGAAAGGGACGCTATGGGGCTTCCATCTTTTGCACATGTGCATTTTTAAAGGGATCTCTACCGTTTCTAGTGAGGGTCACTGTCTGCTGCTCTACTGCATGGGGCCTTTGCTATACGTAATGCTTCTATGGGTTTATAGGGATGTTGGAGTCCGAGGCCAGCCACGGCGTCACCGGGATTGCCCGCGGCGGCAGTGGTCGCGGCCTTGGCAGCCAAAAGCAGGCTTCTCAAAACAAAGACTTGCCTCATCTAGCCCCAGAACGAGAAAACCCCTCAATCCTAAACCCCAAGCCTGAGCTAGTTTCTTGGCGGTGCTTGTGCTGGTGATCTTTGTTGGGGCTGGGGGGTGGCTATCATTGGGTTTCCAAAGTATGGAGGACGAGGGATTTAGTGGACGGGTAAGGTACGCTTCAAGGTTGGGAGTTCTTAAGGTTTGGACAGGATATACCCATGCCAGTAGTCTTTGCCATTTTCTCCAGCCAGATGCCAAAGTCCATACCTTGCGCGTCTAAGGTTTAGGTTATTAGGGGACTTAACAAGGAATGAACGCTTAACCAAGGGTAGATATGGTTGCGCGCTGGCAGGCCCTCCTACCGCCTGTGGTGTAGTTGGGCTTGCTTCTTTGGGGATAATAAACGAGGACAGATGTAAAGTTTTAGAGAAACACTTATAATAGGATTTTTTGAAGGAATTCCCCTTAGAAGTCTACGGGCCTGGTAAACTGCTAAGCACAGGGAATAATACACATCATGCAGATATTGCATTGCGGATATTGCGTAGGTTAGCTATTAAGGTTTTTATGAGGAACGAGGGAGAAACAGCCGATCCACCTGTCCGGGCGGCGTGCGGGGGGCGGGGGGGGCGGGGGGGCGGGGGGGCGGGGGGCGGGGGGGGGGAAGGGGCGGCAAGGGGCCGGGAGGGGGCGCGGGGGCTCAACAGTTTCCATGACGATGAAGGTGGAGCCTTTTGCTGATGCGAGAGATTTGGAGGGACCCAGAAGATGTTTTGGAGCTGCAAGTTCATGCACCCATGGCCGCAGCGTCCCTTACAGGATTTCTTCAGTGACCTCCAAGAGAATCAGCTGAAAGGACCAAAGCCACAAAGAAGTTCAACGGACCACAAAGCGTTGAGGGTCGTCATTGGGAACTTCATCCATGAGCTAAATCTTTGCGCGCCCCTTGTAGGAGACACTGCTTGAAGGTCGATGAGACTTGGTAAATACTTTTCACCGCACTTAAAACCATAACTTGACGTGTATACAATCGGGCTGGCTGGACTAACATGTGTCATCCCCACTGTGAGTATAGCTACATCTCCAGTGATATGTAGCTGTTGTTAAATCCCATGAACCTCTGGGTAAACTCAGCGAATAAGGATTGTAGTATTTGAGGGTCTGTCATGGCCCTTGTTAAATCCTTCTTTGGCCAAACGGACGCAGCTGGGAGCCCTGCGGAACCGCACCGCAGCCTCTTCCTGCGCTCGGTTTCGTCGCTGTGGCCTGACACCTTGCGGGACTTACCATACGGGTGATGTAGGGGTTATGTAAGGATACATAGGGTTCAGGGACTAGGTTTTTAAGGATTGGGGTTTAAGGTACACCCAATTGTCAGGGGTACGATACAGTGAGCTACCATCTATGGAAACCCACATATGATGTCATTAGTTAGAGTCTAGGCTTCAGGGTTTGAGGTTTTGGGTTTGCCCTTGGGGGTGAGGGTGTTGAGGCTTTTTGCTTTTGAGGATGGAGCTGGCAAAGTGCAAATGGGGTTCAAATCAAGTGCAAATGATGGATCTCCTGCACACCCCATCTCAACTTAGTGGATTACTTTTTCATTCTGGTACTAGGATCGCCTAGCCTGACTCTGCTCAGCCTCCCTTCTGAAGTCAAAACTCATGTTGTCAAAGAAACAAGCATCCTGGAGCATTGATAGAATCTGAGAGGCCAAAAGCCTGATTTCCGGTGGACCGCCTGTCATAAGCCCTGAGTTTCCTCGCAGATGCTCGGAACTACAAAAACTGCTTAGGTATCAGAAAACAACTTGATGTAAACTCCAAAACCTTTACGGATCTACGTGCTGAACAATGTGGATGACAGAACCCACACAAGTGTAAAAGCCCTACTATGACATCCACAGACAGCTATGCATCAAGGAAAAGAAGTAATGAACCCAGCTGTTGTCCAAAGGGGGCGGGCCATAACGCTAACACCGAATCCTCAACACTGCAGCGCACGGTTTCACCTCCAAGCCTCCAAGCGTATGAGCCCTAAACCTTCGAAGGAGAGGGTCCGGACCTCCATTCTGCGACCAGCTTTTTTCCGGTCATGACCGCCCAATTAATGCTATTCAAGCCTGCGCCTGCGCCTAAATGAGCGTGTAGAAGCCTAACTTGGACCTAGATCTACGTATGTGGTGCTTATTGAGATTGGTGTTCGTGGACGGAGGGGCAAAGAGGGTATGGGGAACAGCCTTATACCTGCCATAATGCGCTTGAACCCTGAACCCTAAAAACCTTCACCCTGAACTCCCAAAACCAGCCCGGAACACTGAAACCTAACTGCGAAAACCAAGCACCCTAAACCCTAAACCCTACATACTAGCCCAAAGTATGAACCATAAGCCCTTAATCCGAAATCCTAAACCATATGTACTCATGGAAACCTTTAATTAATTAAAAGATCCCTCGAACAGTTTCAAACGGACCTACATATCCGAAGCCCTGTATATCCCTATACACCCTACATATCCTGTATTTCACTAAATAACTCCAAATATCGGAAAACCTCAGCCACAAAACCCTAGACCCTCAAACCCTGAATCCTAAACCCGAAACCCTAAAACCCATGAAACCCTTAACCCTCGACCCTAAACCCTACTTGGAGGGTCAGGGGGACTTCGTACGTACGTCCCTACCCCCTATAACACGTATAGTAACCGCAGTCATCCCCAGTATTAGCCTACTTACTGAGTCCCCCTAAACCCTAAACCGTAAAACCTAAACCCCATATGTAATAATTCCCATTTTCTTTTCGAACCCAATATACTAGTTTCCATTTTCTCTCCCATGATTAGTAAGTCCCCCTGACCCTCCCAGTGCCGTTTCTCCTAAAGGACCCATAAAACTAGACCCTCAACACCAAAAAGTAGTCTCCATTTTCTTTTCCATTATCCCTATATCACCCCCAATATAACCCTGAACCCTACCGTTTCTCCTAAAGGAAAGTTAGCGCCTGGCCGCAGTGGCGGCTGCGAGGCGTCTGGCTGCTGCGGCCTGGGTAGCCTGAGGGACCTGGCCGGACCAATCCTGTATACATGAGGGTTATATAGGAATAATGGAAAAGAAAATGGAAACTGCTATATGAGGGTAAATATTGAGGTTTTAAAGGGGTTTAGGTTAGGATTTTTGGGCTTTAGAGTCTAGGGTTGGGTCTAGGGTTTGAGGTCTAGGGTTTAATGCTCAAGGTTAGGGGTTCATGGGCCTTTTAGAGTCTTTTAGAGTGTAGGTGTGCTTTATGATATTCAGGGTTGTCAGGGTGTGTTCTTGATTTTGGCGGTCTGGGGTCTAAGGGTGGGCTTGGGGTTTGGAGCTTTGGGGCGGCGTAGAAGGGTTTCTCGATGTACTATACAAGTCCATCTTGTTTCAGCTCCAGAGCCGCGCAAGCTTTGTTCTGACGTTGTGTTGACTTGTTCTTCGGCTTTAACAATCTCGCTAGAAATAGTCTGGCCAGGACCGCTGCAATTCATAGAGCCTGCCAAGCTAAAAAGAGTGCCGTTGACAGCAAGAAATGCAAACTAACATTAGACATAAAGACTGTCATTTTTATACCAGTTCGGGTGATCCTGTTCAGAATGGCAACTATCTTCCTGAAAACGAGGAAGGCATGCCATGACCATCTGAAGACTAGCAAGCAGTAAGCAGACAAAATGGGCAGAGGAAAGATCCTACGGCAGAAGATGCGTCTTGAAGAGCTCCTCGACAGTTTAGGGTTTAGGGTCTTGATACGAAAAAGATACTTGTACTTGATGTCGGTATGCTATCCTTGATAATGCTTGTAGCAAACAATGCACTCAACACAGTGCATGCTACTAACGATACACACCAGGAACAAGTCGGCGGAGGTTTGATTATGTCAAGGAATAGAATTTCAGGAAGGAGGGTCCTGGCTCTGTGCATGGCTTTAGTTTTCGGATCCGTATCATAAGTCTAGGAAGTTGGTTGTAGCAGTGAAGGGTGTGCATAGCATCGGGCGAAGTATCGCAAGGAAGCTGCGGGCTTCCAGAAAGTAGGCGCCCCTTACGAGGATTACCCTTTGTTGTTGGGGCACCCTGTAGGCACGAGAGTGGGAGCTGATGCCAAACGCCCAAGGCTTGTAGGCACTAGTCGACTCCGCGCGTGGAGGTTCAGTGCTTAGGGTTGAGGGTGTCGGTATAAACCTTCAGCGCCAAAACCTACACCTCAAACCACTGAAGCCTCAACCGCTCTAACACCCTCAAAACCCCTTAACTCCATTAAACCAGTTGCACCCGAACACCACGTACATCCTAAAACCTTAACGCGGTAAAAAAGACTCTTAAACACTGACACCCTTGAGTCCTAACTTCCCTCAAATCCAAATCCTGAACCCTCAGTGCCTGCCGGTAAAAGCCCTCCGAGCCGACGTACCTTAGCTTTTTAATGCTTAGTTGGGAAGGGGGAAATGAAGAAACAGAAGCTACTACAGCATTCAGCATTTAGTGTGTAGGGCTTATGGCCGCCACACACATCCCAATGCTTTGACACGAGGTGTAAAGTGGCCTTTTTGACAAAGGGGAGCAGTCCCCAGACAACGAGGAACCGCGGCGATTAAGGCAGCCTTTGTTTGATACCTGTCATGTCGTACCGATCTTGTGTTAGGGCCTAGGGTTTGTGGGTTTAGTTGGGAAAGGGGGCATGGATTCTCTTAGGGCCCTTTCAGAATCCCAGCAATAATTCCTAGAAGCCAAGCCCCATTCCCAACTCCGCGTTGGTACGTAGAGTGCTCTTGGGGCCAGCAATTTCGTTCCTGTGCAAACAGGAACTATATTCAGATGACATAAGGGTTGTAGATATGTTGTACGGACGCAGCGGGGGGCTTTAAGAATCATAGACAAATGAGATAAGGAATACACAGCCGATTGATTGGAACATTGCAAAACCGATGTTCCATCTACCCGAAACGCACCCTAAATCCTGAACCCAAAAACTTGAAACCTAACCCCTAAACCCTAAACCCTGTAGCCCCAGGTACTGCATCTCTGCATGCGCCCGTGGGTCGAAAGCTGTGCTGACCTGCCATCTCAAAAGATTAGCTTTCTGAAAAGAATTCCATCCGCTCTGTAGAAAGATCATGAATGTACCCATGGGAATATATTGGGATCTGTAGCTTGCAGAGGTATAATGGTGGATCAAAAGGAACAGAAGATGAAACATTAGATGGAAACCGGGTTTCCATGGGGGTTGTAATAACTACACATTATAGGTTCTACCTCCACTGAGAAACAGACCCCAAACGCTCCCATATATGCACGGGAATGGAAAGGAAAATGGAGACTTCCAGACCATTAGGGTTATTAAGAACCCCAACTCCCTAAGAATAAAACAACACCTGCGTAGGACCAGTATATGTTGGACAGAACATTGACTCTTAGGCGGGTGGCGGGGTGGTTACTATCAGGGGGAGGGGATTGGTGAGATAAGCGACTGTTCGGGAACCTGTTATTTTGGGGATTCCCGTGTATTACGGGCAGATCGGGAATTTCTGAAAATCATCCAAAAGAAATCCACCGGAGAGGCTACGGGCCTTGAGGCGGATTTTATGCGGGTTTTCTGGGCATGGTGGAGGGGCTGCGCTGAGAGCATTAACAAACCAGGCTACATCAGAGTTCTTGTTGCTGATCGTTTGCTTTGCGGAGGCGTATATGCACAGCTTCTCGTTTCTCGTAACTGCATGAGCCCGTTGCATCAGCTGAATCGTATGTGGTAGCATATACCATCCAAGCACACATGAAATCACTAAGCTGCTCATTCGTACTTTGCCGGGTAAGCACACATGAAATCACTAAGCTGCTCATTCGTACTTTGCCGGGTTGGCTGAAGGCTGCAGGACCTGCAAATGAAGTAGTGACAACTTCCAAGCTCCAGGATAACCTGAGCCTTGCTCAAAAAGAGAGAAGGACGCTCACATCTGCTCTGTAAATACAGTGTAATCAGGAAGGCTCTACGACAATTGCACTGCATCAGGCACTGAAACCGCCGATGGTGTGAGATACCCCGACTCAGGAGCACGCCTTCATGAAGGAAGGGAGCCATCCAGCATGTCAAGCTTCCAGTATCTATGACTTTCTAAGTCTTCCAGCTGTGCTTATCCGTCTCAAGCTTTTCGCAACATGCCTTGAGTTCTCACTAAGACAAAGATTGCTGCATGCACGCGACGCTGCACTTTGTTTCAAGCATGTCTTGATGCAGGTGGATATTAGCATATGCTCCATGTGCTGCCAGCCTCAGTTCACACACCGATGCTGTCTTGCTCACAACCGGTGTGCTACTAGCTGTAGTCACTGTAGTCCCAGCCAAACTTTTGACATCTGAGGATTTCTCAAAATGGGGGAGGGGTTGGGAGCCCTCGAGATATACAGGGATTACGAAGGCATCTTGCGCAGGGGATGGCGGCATCGATGACCAAAAAACGTCTGCAGATGTGTTAGGTCGGTCCCCAACCCACAGAGGGCGATCACATGGTATACGTGCCACCTGTGCTGCTTCTTGCAGTACTCTGCATGACTTAAGCAAGGTAGAAGCAGATGGGTGTTTTGCCAAAGTAGGTTCCCCCTACCTGCATCCCCAAAAACACCTTAGGGCTTAGGGTATAATCCTCAGTGAAAAAGATGCCATGACCAAGGAAAGTTTTGACAAGCCAGGTTCCTTCTTTAAGCTTGCTCTAGCAAGGACCCATGACACTCTCAGGACAATAGTCTACCCTTCAAAGAATTCGCGGCTCAAGCTCCCACATTTTCAAGAATCAAGAACTTATGTATGTTTAGAAACAATGGAAAAACTGGCACCATTAAGTTAGCCAGCGCATCGCACCCACATGTTTCAGCTCGAGAAATTGCAGGCAACGCGGTGGAGAGCAGTTTGGCTGCACCTGAGAACACAGAGAGGCAAAGCTGCTGGGTCCCCCCACGAGCAACGCCGCAAAGCAAGTTGAATCCATCCGGGTACCAGGATTCTAGCATGGTATGGTTTAGGGTTTAGGATTCAGGGTTCAGGGGTTAGGGGAGGACCCACAAGCATGTAAGCGCATATCATTTGTGCGCTTTTCGGCATCACAGAGCCTAAGGGCGCGAAAAGCCCAGTCCACACATTAAGGGTTTTGGGTTTAGAGTTTTGGGTTTAGGGTTTAGGGTTCAAGGTTTAGCATGTAAGGTGCTGCAAGTAATTTCGAAGCCTGTAGTTTCTAGTAATACGTTCATTGCAGTCATTGCAAGCATTGCTACTCTATATTCCCATCATGGTCTTGCTGCTTTCCAGCACATGTTGGCAAAGAATCTGTAAGCTTGATCTGCAAATATTGCTTGAATTTCGTGACACTACTAATCCCACAAGCACGCAGCACGCACCCAACATCACAACCCACGCCCCTTGATATTAAGCATTCTCAGGGTGATATGTTATGTTGGCTTACGGTTCTGGGCTTAGGGTTTAGGGTTTTATACAAAAAGAATGCTTAACATTGCCAGGGTGGCGGGGTTTTGTCTCGGGGCGCAAGGATTGCAGAGTGGTCGAGGGCCTCATGTGAGCTACCATAATTTTTTCCTACAGCATCTAATGGTCATGGGCTCCTGATGAAGAACTATATTAAGGGACTAGGCTAAACTACACGAACGACCCCTATGTCCACCGTCAATGATCCCAAACCCTAAACCCTAAACCCCATATGAGCCAGAGTCTAAATTCTAAATTCCCAGTATCCTCCTTAATAACCCCTACAATAGTCTCCTATAGAATCCGCTATATAAGCCCTTTGAAGGAGTTTAGAATATAGCTCATATATGGTCCTGCGCTCTGCGTT
>CAJNIZ010003125.1:58576-75529 GCA_905231905.1 Symbiodinium pilosum | reverse complement strand
TGCCCCCACCCAGTAACAGTCTATATTAGGGGTCCTATTAAGGGCTATATATATAACCATACTATAAGTATTATCCAACTGTTACTGAGGGGGGGGCAGTACCCAAGGTTTAGGGGTTCGGGGTTTAGGGTATTTGGATTTGGGCCATGGGCCCTCGACTATAGGGGAGGTAAGGACCCCGGGATGACGGGCCCATACTAGGGCCCTATGGATAGGGTTTGCTCAAAAGTGTTGGGTTTAGGGTTTAGGGGTTCATGGCCGGAGTTTTGACCGACTTTTGACATCGCTTGTTTGTTTTGCTTGGCTTGTGGCTTTAGGGCTTTTAAAGGGGCTTTAGTAGGAACCCCCAAAGAGGGGTAACCCGAGAACATAACAGGGAATGAAAGAAAGATTAGGGCCCTGTAGATATTTTCCGAGTATGAACCTACCATATGGCCGTAGTCCAAACTCCTTGAAGGGGTTATATAGGGTTGGAGGCTTAGGGTTTAAGGTCTCCTTAAAGGGGATTATACAGGGGATCATATAGGGGACTATTACAGCGGTGATTAAATGGGGGATGCTAGGAGTTTAGCCTATAGCTCATTTTCTTGGGGTTCCCATCAAAAAGCCCCTTCTGGTTAAGCCCGGAGCCCATAGTTCTAACCTTAGACTTGCAAGGAATTTAAAACCCCCAAAACCCCTAAACCCTGAACCCCTAAACCCCCCCAAACCCTGAAACCCTAAACCCCTAAACCCTAAAAACATGGAGCAACCTCGAGTCCAGGCCATCACTTGGAGATCAGGGTGGTAAGCCATACGTTCAGGGTTTAGGCTTCAGGGTCTAGGGTTGAAGGTTTAGGGTTCAGGGTTTAGGCTTTAGGGTTTAGGGTTCCGGCTCTAGGGTTCAGGTTTAGGGTTTAGGGTAGGAACTGTAGGTGTAACCCAACTAGAACCTGACTTCAAGGGTGGCAGAACCATAATTCAAGGGTAGCAACCCAACTGTAACCATGCTTCATAAGATTCCAAGTACAACCCTAGTTAAGGGGCAGAACGCCAACTATGAACCATACGAAGACAAGGTTAGATCACAACTGTTACCCATACTTGCGTAGGGGACTTTAAGGGGATAATTGCCCACTGTCTCACCTCAACCCTAAAGTCTAACAAACCTTTAAAGCCGTAGGGAACAGCTCCGATCCGGCTTAGAGCGCTGTGGGGTATCTGGCCTGGTGCCCCGGTTTGATCCAGAAGGCATTTTTTGTTTAGGGTTTAGGGTTTAAGGGTAGGGTAATGGAGGAATGGGTTATAGTCCCCCTTAAGAGAATATAGGGTATAGGGTTTAGGGCTCAGGGTTTAGGGTTCAGAGTTCGGGGTGAAGGGTAGTTCGTGGTGTAGGGTCCAGAGTGTAGGGATTGGGAGTATGAAGGGATGAAAAACCCCAATATTGAGACTTCCAAGAAGGGCCCTAATTGTGGGGAAACCCCCTATATATATATATGTATATAGATATATAAATGAATAAAAGAATATATATGTATATATAGATACAGATATAGATATTGTAGAGGTAGGTACGGCTCAGGGTTTAGGGTTAAAGGAATCTGTGAAAGGTGTCTCGTATCAGATGATTTGCAGCGAGTTTGGCTTCTGGGGTTATAGTCCCATTTAAGTAGATATAATATGGCTTTGGGAATATCATAATAAGATCCTCATATACCCCACATTCTATCTAACTAAGGGGACTAGACTCTAAGCAGCTGCACCCTAAATCCCGAACCCTAAACTGTGTGAGGAATAAGATCGTGCATCCCTGCACCATCATACTCAGACACCTCCCAACCAACAATACCAAACATGCCCTCCAATATGAAAGGTCGCTTAACGGGAATTTGAAAAATTAGCAGGGGGGGTGGTGCTCAATATGAATATGAAAGGGTTAGTGCCTACATAATTCTCTACCTTTGTCCTTCCAGTTACGCCATACCGCTGCAAAGCACCATTGAGAAGACAACGCCGCAGCTTAGGGTTGCGAGGTGCATACGTAGTCATAATGTGGGGCAGAGTTTGGGGTTCAGGTATGGGGGAGTTGGGGTTTAGGGTTTTCGGGGTTTGGGGGTTGGGTGTTCAGGCTTCGGGATTTAGGATTTACTGGGCTTAGGATATGGTTCTCCGGGGTAGAAGCCTATTGAGAGCTGAAGGTTCTTTGAGTGTCGGGGGAGCATTGGGGTTATACTCGGGAAGTCAGGTTGTTTGCTGACAGTTTTGTCGAGATACGAGTTCTGCCAATGTACATGAAGTTCTTTGGGGAGTGGTGCGAGCAAGTATGGTCTTTTGGTGGGACCATGATATTGGTTCCCCCAACCCCTGCCATAATGACCTTGTAGCTACCATATGAGAATCCCAAAGTTATACATTACGGCTGCGGGTTTAGGGTTTACGGTGGTTTGTTCCCGGACCCTAGGAAGCCTTTTGAGGACGCACACGAGCAATCTCCAGTTTCCCCATCAGTTCTAGCGCTTCTCAAGTTCAACGGTTCTCAGTTATACGGGTTTAGCAGGTTTGGGCTTCCTAAGGATTGGATTGTGCTCACACACACGCGCACGCCTGTTGGCACTTGCATTGGGCACCCCTTCCAATACTATGTGCCAAGCATACTGGTTTAGGTTCGGGGTTTAGGGTTTAGGCACCCCTTACACAAATGGTATTATGCTCAGGCGGGCTTTCGTAGGCGGAGCGGATTAGTATCATCCATATTCTATTCAGGTAGGTTTTAGCAGGCGGGAGGGGGATTAAAATCATGAATCATGCATCAGGGGCTTTCAGTACTTCTTACAAGGGATGGAGGACAGGATACCAATACTATTCCCTATATAATCCCCATTCCTGTAGCATTTTTCAACAGGGACAACTTAGAAGTTCTGGGCCCTGAGGTACCCTACACGAAGATTAGGGACAGGATCGTGAGCAAGGCCCACAGAGAGACCATGTCAACCTACTACGACATCCCTTTTTCAGAGACATTAGCCTATGCATGTTTCTATTGCAAGCTTCATGCTTGTTTTGGGGAGTGTGGTGATCTTGTGCTAGCATGCCCAGGACAACGGAACCCTGTCCAAAGTCTTCGAGCGCGTAAGTGGAACTGGCAGGCGGGTGCGGGTGTGGCAGGTTTGCGAAGTCCACCATTTGGGGGGTACAGAATATTTCCACAACTGCAGAAAGTGCTTTGCCTTTCATATCGACAGGCCCTCAAGATTGGCATCCCTTTTTTTCTCTGGCTGGTGACGTCGTACGCCATACGGCAAAATTTGCATGACTTTCCCCGTGCACATGAGCCTCCATGTCTCTGGCAGCCCGCTGGTGTTTCCAGCCCACACTGGGGACCTAAACATGCGCACCGCAACTTTTCAGTTTGCGCAGTCTGAGCTCTTCTTGAAACCTAAAGGGGTTCCCACATAGGTACTTTGGATTAGGTAGATGGACCCTGTGGGTTCAGTGCTCAGAGTTTCCTGCGGCCAGGACGCTACACCTTCAGGCGTTCGAGACGATCTTATGCACTCCAGCAGAAAGGTGAGAGTCAGTTGCAATCATTTCATATTGATACGAAACACCCCCACCCGTAATAGCATAAGAGACCGTGCTTGTTGGGGGACATGCAGTATTGTGGCTAGGGGTGGGGGAGGGTGGGTGGGTGCCTGATATTAGTAATGTTAAGGGATGAGATGTGTCCTTGTGTATGCTTGCCGAGTTGACAAAGTCTGCAAGATCTTGCTTAAGGAGGAGATTCAGCGTGATGAATTCTGGATGGGGCCCATATGAGCTGTAGTCTAAAGTCCTCAGAACGGGGTTATATAGGTGATTATACAGGGAAGTATTCTACAGCTAAGTAAGGGGAATACTCGCAGTTTAGACAATGGCTCACATGTAGCATGCACTGCAATAGCCCGAAACCTTAAACCCTAAAGCCTAGTTCCCAGAACCTAAAGCCCAAATCCTAGATCCCAACCCCCAAATCGTAAACCCTAAACTACCCCAAGCCCCAAATCCTAAACCCCAAGCCCCAAGTCCTAAACCCCAAGCCCCCAAGCCCCAAGTCCTAAACCCCAAGCCCCAAATCCTAAACCCTAAACCCCAAACCCCAAATCCTAAATCCTAAACCCCAAACCCCAAAGCCTAAACCCTAAACCCCATGCCCCAAATCCTAAGCCCAAGCCCCCAAGCCCCAAGTCCTTGTAAGTGGAAGAAGCGAAGGTCGCCTACGACTCGCGAATCTTCTGGCGAGGCCTTGGAGGGCGAACCTCTCGGTCCCGCGGCTACGCACTTTACGGATTTGGGGTTTGGGGGATTTAGGGTTTAGGGATTTAGGGTTTAGGTTTTAGGGGTTTGGGGTTTAGAGATTTCAGGTTTGGGGGTTTAGGGATTCAGTGCATTTTGGGTCTAGGGTTTGGAGCTTTGGGTCTAGAGAGAGGATCTGAGTGTTGCCAGGCTTATACGGAACCTTGGAATTACAGGGGCCTATGAATTCTCCAGTCCTTGGAAAAGTCAATGGTTCCTGGGTTGTACCTCTAAGGTCTTACCCCTAAAAAGTTTCCCCAATGTAGCCCAAATATAGCCCGTATATGAGCACATAGTCCCCTAGAGTCCCTTAGAAGGATCCCAAAACCCAGGGTTACAACCCTAGGGGTACAAGCCTGAAACCCATGAGAAAGTATCTTTCACGGGCTTCCATGTGGGTGTACTGGTGTTGCCCCTTGACCTTCAGGATTCAAGGCTTCGTCATTCTTATCTTGGGCTTTAGGGTGACCTGAGGTGCTCAAAGCAATGGGTTTAGGATTTGGAGCTTAGGGTTTAGGTTTCAGAGTTGCATCTTACAGCTTTCCAATGTTCTGTCTGCCGCATACATCGCGCTGTTCGGAGATCTATCTTTTTGTGGAGGCGGAGCTCGTAGAATCTTTGTGGTAAATTGAAATGGCACTCAAGCTTTCATGGAGCCTTCCCTCTTGGCCCTACACCCTGCAATTTTGAAAGCTCTTCGCAAGGAAGGAGGCAATCTGGCGAGGGATCCTTTGACGTTTAAGAATACTTAAACCCCAAAAGTATGTAAAATAATAGCCCTAAACCCATAATAATAGCCCAAGAGGCCATTATTTTACATACTTTTGGGGTCCAGGTACCTTTAAGGATCCCTTTGTGCCTTTGACAGGTCCCTGAAGTCCCTTCATGGGTTCACGGGTCTTCCTACTTCGCCTCTCTTGAAACCATTGTCATGAAGAAAGGAGGTGTGTGTGTGTGTGTTTTTCTTTTTTTGCGGCTCTCTTGTGTACTTCCTTCTTTGAAGTACCTCAAATACGGACGTTTAAAGACCGGTCAAGGTGTTCTTAAAGCTTCCTAGCAGATGGACAGACTTGACTCTTGCGTGGCATGGCCCCCGAACAATAGACCCCAAGCCTGAAACAAACACGGGAAATCGCTCCCAAGGGTCCGCACACCCCTCTACTAATACTTGGGTACCAAAAGGGTTGTGTTTTTGTCTATGCTACGTAGAGGTCCATGGATCCTTCGGGACTGAAGCTAACCTCCCTAAACCCTAAACCCACATCTTTGGAATCTCAGGTTGTGGATTACAATTCCTCCAAAGCTTCAGACCAGTGCCCAGATGCCTGTTTGGGGTGCGGCTTTGAGATTTCAAGGTTTCGGGTTTAGGGCTTGGCCTCTGACTTCAGTACCCTTCAAATGGGATGAATGCAGCTAGAATTCGGGATAAATGGAGCTAGATAGGATTATTTCGTCTTTTTGATGGAGACCATATTGCCGAAAGGATTTTTGGTTTAGGACCATCGGTGCTGCTACGAGGTCCGCATCAGTGAAATCTTTAAGTTGGTTTACGGGTATACCTGTGGCTCCATATACCAAACTCCGACAGTTTGGGCCGATGAATCTATATAGTTTGGATCTAAGGCCCAAAGTACCTATGGTATAGGATCCAAGTAATTCTATAGTATACCCTTGAGGTTCGCAAATTAGACTGGAGCCTCTGAGGATAGGCTTAGATTCAGTGTAGAGACTCTGTGCTTGAAATTGGCTGCAAGCAGCTGTGCCCTTGCTTGGCTTCGCACTCGTGTCTGCCCTCTCCACTCGCTTAGGTTTAGCAATATAGCGGCTGGCAATAGGGCTGTCGATGGATGATTTTGGGATAAGGAACACTAGTAATAACAATGATACTAGTAATAGCATTATAGCATTCATTATTTTACCTATGCCTGGACGTTTGCTCTGACGCTGCGTTTGGAGGTACATGGATGCCAGCAACATGCGGAGCTTTTTCTTCGGGCACCGGCCGGGCGCGAGAGGGACGCAGGATTGATGTAGCTTGGGTTAATGCCCGTGGCAGAGTGGAGAGAAATCCCCCCTCCTGCCCCCACACCTGCACGGAGTCTCGGCACAGGGGCTGAACAGCGGGCTTACCGGGGTTTGTGACTCTGTCTCTCTCTCTCTATCCCTCCTTCCTGAGGGGTAGTAGGGAATAAGGGGCAATGTTGTATAGGGATGATATTCCCTTACATTCCCTACGAATCACCAGTAAGTCTCTGTGTGCCTCATGCCTGGTGGAAAGAATAAGATGTGGTGCAAATCACAACTTCGATCTCGTTTCACACAGGGTTACGGTTCCGATAGCCTGGTCCATGTCCTGCGCGTTGTGTTTTTTGGTTTGGGTGCGAGGATAAAGTTGTGGGCCCGGCATGCTCCAGCAGATGGCAAAACTTTAAGGTCTACTCATACCCTGTCATGTACTTCATTTCAGGAATTTCGCAGCTTCTCTTGGAAGATGTTGCGCCCCTAAACCCCTAATGCCACAAACCCTATATAAACACTGGTTAGCAGGAGACGTGGCCAGTTCGCTGGGTGCACATGTGGCTCAGCTGGAAGAACGAGCTGCAGGTTTGGGGCGCGGTCTTTGAGGATGTTTTGCTTTAAGGCTCAGGGCGGTCAGTAGGTTATAAATGGAGCTACAAGTCGTCGATTTTTTGGGGTTAGTCGGTTTACAACCTCATTTGCACTGTATCATCTTCTTACTATGCCCGCTGAGCCATCAAGTAAGGTTAAGTTGCTCTTTAGGATTCTTTGGGAGGGCATAGGCTTGCATTCTTTTCAGTCTTGATATCCCCTTCACTGTTTCTCGGCGGTCACTCTGAGAGCTTCATAAAAGACACCTATTTCATGAAAGCTTCATGTAGCGCTGGACCCTAGACGCTAAAGCCTAAACCCTAAACCGAGGCCTCAGTTCGATCTCCACTTGCTGCTTGCCTTGACGGTGAAGTATAGCCTGCACCCTCTCAGCGTGGAGGCAGGATCAGGGCTAGACGCGGTTTGGGGTTTAGGGCTTAGGGTTCAGGATTAGGGCTGCGCTTGGGGATTTCCCAAAATTAGGGCTACTTTTTGGCGGGGGTCCCCATAATAAGGATTATAGTATTTGGTCCATATTGGGGGTCCGTCTATTTTGGGAGACTACCACTTACCGTAAACCTAGCCCTGGGGCTCGAAGTCTATAGTTTGGGGTTCAGGGCTTACCCACAAGCGTAGAGATGATACCTACATTAGGCACCTTAGAGGCCTACTGGGTAAGGATCCCAGCAACGAAATCGTACGTCAAACTATCTTCACGAGAAAATACGCCCAAGGCATCCAATTATATAGGGACTTGGATCCTTAAGGTCACTTGGGTGTGTTTGCAGAGTGGGAGTCCCTCGATTAGGACATGATCCTGACTCGTCCTGCTTTAGTCACCTCTTGCGGGCTCAGTTTTCCACATGTTCCTGGCAGTCCACACTGCTTCTTGCAGGATCGATCCTTGTCATCGTGCCTACTCTACTTCTCGCCAATAGTGCCTGTAATCAATTTGAGAGCTACCCCAATAATGGGGGGACCCCGACATAGACCCCAAAATGCAACAACCTTTATTGTAGGGACCCCAATAAAGCACCCTTACTTTGTGAACCCGCCCCCCATGTTGCTCTGAGGCATAAAGAGACCGTGCTTGGGCAAGCCCTGCCCCGTCCTGTCATCGCACCAGTGTCGCAGTTTCCTAGACAATCAATTTTCCCGCCATTGCATGCCAGTTCAATAGGAAAGCGGCTAAATAATCTGTGATACATTTGATTGCCTTGTCCATGGTATGGGGGCTTCCCAAAAAATAGGGGTACCTTTTTGGGCTCAAATGAGGAGTAAGGATTGATATATGTATATATATACACATATATCCGGGTCGCTTACTTATGGACTCTCCTGCAGACAGTTGTGAGGACGTGATCGAGCAGTGCCCAACAAAGATCGACCGCCTTGGAGGGAATTATTTTTTAGCTGTTGAGCTTCTGACTTTGGTGGAGACTGGCCAGGGTGCAAAGGCAGGATGCGGACTTGCGGTCTGCGATATATATATATATATAAATCACATCCTACATGATGATGTCGCATGGCAATGGGCATAATAAGTTAAGGGTTTAAGGTTGGGCCATCGGAATGAGGCCAGGCCTCTGATACCTTCCATTTGCATAGTTCCAGGTAGGGCAAGCTCAAGTTATAAGTCCTAACCCGGTGGCATCTTATAATCTGGTATAGAATTTAGGGTTCAGGGGTTTGGGCCTTACATGGTTTAGCGTTCCTAGTGTTTAGGGTTTGGGGTTCCTAAGGTTTAGGGTTTACGGTTTGTAGGGTTTGGGGTAATGTTATGGATAGCTCTAGCGATGGTAGTGTGACTGTGGTTGCATCGTCCCTGGAGCTCACGATCCTAGAAGAAACCCAGTAGTACCAGTCGCAGTCGTCGGCGGCAGCGGCGGTGACGGCGGTGACGGCAATGGCTGTGGTGGCGGTGGTGGCGATGGTGGCGGTGGTGGCAGCAGTAGTAGCATTCGCAGTAACAGTAGCAGTGGCAGTAGCAGTAGTAGTCATAGTAGCTGTAGTAGTGGTGGTAGTAGTAGTCGTCGTAGTATTCGTAGTAGTCGTATAAAGTACCATATTGGGGGTTCCACTTTCCAGATCCTCCCAGAGGTCTGGGGCAGGCAGTTCATGAGTAGTATCAGCATAGTTATGAGCAGGATTTGTATTGTTGTAGCCGAAGTCAGGTCAGGGTATTGTTGCGACCTCACATATACTAACGTATTCATCCAACAAATATTAAGCCAAAAAACAAAGTCCTCAGCTTCAGACCCTTGGACTTGCTGGTTGCTAGTATGGAATCGGGAGTGCATCCCTGCAGTAGCCTCCCATACAAATTTCGCAATAGCATAGTAGTTTTCATTCCTTTTTTTCCTACTACCAGCCACCGAGTAACCTTAATTTCATGCCTGAACCAACTTTCAACCCTGAACTCATGGGTTCTCTGAACCACCCCCTACACTACCCCCAGGTTCCCCCGTATCTGGCCTTAACTTACCCTAAAAAGGGTTTAGGGTCTAATCTAAACCTTAAATCCTAAACCCTGAGGGGCACCAGCCAGTGCGGGTCCGCGGCCAGCACGTCGCGGCCTTCTGCTCGGGCCCACCCCGTCTGGACACGCTCATCACTGTGACTGGGTCTACATGAAACGCCAGTTACCTACAGGTCTGTAGCATCTACACCTGAGTAGTAGGTATGACCCATAAAGCTTTAGGAATCCGAGGATTGGGGGCGTTGTGTTAGAATTTGTTTACGTTGACGGTTTCTTTTTGAGGGATTTGGGGAACTGCGACCCCGAGGAAAACTTCATGAGGGACAGACTCCGCTTCCAAACTCGTTCCCCGCAGTCATAGGAGAATATTTGCATGATTTCCCGGCTGACAAACTTTTGGGAAGGGGAACCACAAACCCTAAACCCCAAATAGTAGTTTCCATTCTATTTTCCTTTATCCCAATATACCCCCTATGTAACCCCAAGAATAGCCCTATATCTTCCCTAGTGTCCATTTCATTTTCCGTGTTCTCCATTTTGTTCTCCATTAATTATGGGGCCCCTATATCGCCCCTGCAGGTGACACAGACGGACCGGAAGTTCAGTGAAGACTGGCCAGGGGGACCTGGCGTGGACACAAAGCGCCTTGGTATTGTGCAAGGGATATGGGGGGTCCCTCTAATATAAGGGGTATAGTATCTTGGGATCTATATTGAGGCCCCCTTCATGTTGGGAAACTACCATTTACGTAGAAAAAGATTGACTGGGAGTTCCCAAAATCATGGGTGATTTGGGGTCGTGATGCAGGGAGTCTTGTGGCTGGAACAGAACTTACCGACAGGCGATTGGGCTGCTGCTCATGAAGAGTAAGCTTCCGTTCTTTGATTGGCGAGCGTCACTAGAAGCGGCACATCAATGTTCCAGCAGGTAATAGTTTCTTCGTAGAGTATTATGTGCACTTGCAATAGTAGTACGTAGTACTATCTTATAAAGCTGCCGCTGTCGTCACCACCGTCACCGTCGCCGACTGGTAGTTTCAGTAGTCGTTGTAGTCACCACCGCCGTTGTGTTTGTCGTCTTTATGTTCGTGGTCGTTGTCATGGTCATGGTCATTGTCATGGCCTGTTCCGTTGCAGTGGTGGCCGCTGGTCCTTGTCGCTGTCGTGCTCCTCCTCGTGCTCGTCGTCTACGTCCTCGTCGCCGCTGGTGTCGCCATCATCGTCGTGATTGCCGTCGGCGGCAGCGGCGGTAGCGGCCGCGGGGGTTGTGGTCGTGATGATGGTACTGGTCGTCGTCGTGGAAGCAACAGAAGCAACAGTCGCAGTAGCAAACATGGAAAGAGGCCGCAGTAGCAGCACCAGCTGTTCACCTCTCGACTCCGGAAAAATGACTCTGCAGACCCCTTTTGGGTCCTCTTATTATTATGATAGACATGATGGACGGTTAAGCCGGGGTGTCCTTTTAGCTTAATTATTTCTTCCCTGATTACGCGGGAGAGTGCATGTGCCACTGTGTGCCACCATAAGGGACCCTGGGATGCCGCCGGAAATCCTCCTGAGCCCCGAGGTTCCTTTCAATCCCCTCAAGTAATAATAGAAACAATAAATAACACTAGTCGTAGTAGTAATAGTGATAGTAATTATAGCTGTGTCTAACACTCTAAGAATGCTGCTGAGGCTTTGCCCCAAAACTTTTGGCCTGGGTTGGCCGGAGAAGCTGCGACAGAGACTGAAGGCTCACCTGCACACAGCGTGTGCCTTCGAGTTCCGGGCTTAGGGGATAACCCTAGGGATCCAGATAGCCCAATGTAGGTAATATGTACAGACTTTAGAGGGCCCAATGTAGGCATAATTTGTCTAGGGTAAGGGTTTGGGAATATATTATATAGGGAGTACACCCCTAATCCCTGAAACCCTAAACCCTACACTCCCAAACCCTAACCCTAAATCCCCCTAAACCCCTAAACCCTAAACTCTAAATACCCTAAATAAGGTTTAGGATGGTTCCCAAACCCTAACCCTAACCCCCCCCCACCCCTAAACCCTAAACCCTAAACCCTACCCCCCCCCCATGGAAGGCAGCACGGTCACGCCTGAGGGAGAGACGAGCCGACTCGCTCCTGTACACGGCGACTCGAGCTTGGGTTTAAGGGGCTTCAGTGGGAACCCCAAGGAAACCTCAAGAAGGGTGTGGGGTTTAGGGCTTAGGGTGTGGGGTTTAGGGCTTAGGGTGTGGGGTTTAGGGCTGAGGGAAAACCCAAGAATCTAGTATTCTTTGGCTTCCGCGTTGGGGATTCCCATTCAAGTCCTTTGATGGGTGGTTCGTCGTTTAGGGATGAGGTTCTGGGGTTTGAGCTTAGGGTTCAGGGGTAGGGGTTCCGGGATTAGGGTCTAGGGCTTAGGGATAAGGATTCGGGGTTTAGGCGAAGGGCTTGGGGTTCGGATTCAGGATTTACGTAGGGCTTTTATGCTTAGCTGCTTGGGAGTCATATAGGCTTTGGGCATTGGGAGTAATTACTCATTATAGGGTGTTTGTTGGTATACCCTTGTTCGTGCATGCGGCTGTTTGCTGGGACTTCAAAAGGTTTACCCTGCTTCAGGGCGACCCGGCGACCCTAAACCCTCCTCAACCCTAAGCCCTAAACCGCATGTAGGGTTCAGGGAGTGCTAAGGTGGATGGGGATGTACGGGTTGTTCAGGGGTCATAGATTTAGGGTTTAGGGCTGCAAAGCTTCTCAACAAAATGGTGCCATGCGAAAGCTACTGCACATGATGATACCTACTGATACCCGGAGGGTCAGGGGTGGTTAGTAAGCAGTAAGTATACTTATAATCCCTATAAGCCATCCAATAATCCAGCTCTCCCCATCATGAACTTACTACGTTCCCCTGACCCCAAACCTACCCTCGTTGCAGGCTTCTTGTGCTTCGTGTGGACTTGGGGAAGGGGTTGAGGGTTTAGGCCCCCGACCATACAACTTGCAGTCTGTCTGCCATTCTGCACTGACCCGCATGTAGTCATTTGAGGGCTTTGGACTCAAGCAGTCAGTCATAATTAAGGCCTCCCACAACTTCTGCCACACAAGCTATGCGTTGGAAACGCACAGATTTCAACTTAAGGTTTTTACGTTCGCTAGACCGAGAACCCCCTGCATTCCATGTCTAATCCCAATTTCTCCTCATAATGGCTACCGTGGTCATGACTCAGCAGCCAGGTTGTCGACTTATGTGCGGATGAACTCGTCACGGTCACCCGGGCCTTCCTAGCACGCTTGAGTTGGTTGGAGGAGGACGCAAGTGTTCATGTTGAAGGGTTTTGGATTCAGAGTTTAGAGCCTTTTAGTGACAATCCGGGACATATCCCGAATCTAGTATCAATTTAGGGTTGTGCGCATTTGGGACTTGCCAGCAGGGAACAGTCCGATCCCCTACACAGTGTGTGTTTATCATCAGTGGCGTGGGGAGGTATACACCATGACTGTCTTTTTTAGGGAAGAGGATCCCTAAACTCTAATGCAGACCCATGATTGATAAATCCCCTGCCCATGAAAGGGGTTATATTAGGATCTTTATATTAAGGCCCTTAAAAGGAGGGGATTTAAAAATCATGGGTCTACATTAAACTTTAAAACTGTTACCACAGTCCTCCAGCTAAAGAGGACCTCCGGACCCGGGGTGACGAGAGTTTGTTGGACCTGGGGGAGGCGCCTTGGGGTTCAGGGCTTAGTGGGTTTAGGGTTTAGGGTTTAGGGTTTGGGGGGGGGCTTAGGAACGGAAAAAAGCAATGGGAAACTAGACTACCGTGTCATGATTTTCGGGTTTAGGCTCCGGGGGACTTAGGTTAATAACGGCATAGCTGGCCTTGTTATGGGGCTTTTAGGTGTCTGAACTATACTCCTAGGGGCCCCTGACCATGTAAGTAGGGTCTACGTTGGGTACTGCCCCCCCTCAGTAAGAGTTGGATAACAGATGTAATATGGTTATATATAGCCCTTAAAAAAGACCCCTAATATGGACTGTGACTGGGTGGGGGCAGTACCCAAGGTTTACGGCTTAGGCCTTCAAAGAATACAGCTCTTATTCACTTTCCGGTCCGGGCCCCTGTGGAATTTAAGCTGGTGGGTGTAGAAAGTTGCCATCAGCTTGTAGGGGCTTGACATGGGGTCGAAGCCGATTTTAATGTGCCGTGCAGAGTACCCCCCAAATCCCTAAACCCCATTAACCCATAAACCCCTAAACCCTAAACCCCATTATCCCCTGAACCCGTAAACTACCTATAAAACCCTACACCCCCTAAACCCTTACTTAAGCTTCGCATCAACTTCCAGCTTGGTAACTGAAGATCGCATTTGGGGGTTCCCAAAATTTGGGGTACCATTTTGGGGTCATATATAGGGTCATCTAGGGGATATAGAGGGATTGGGGTTTCCCAAGATTAGGGGTCCTTTTGTTGAGGGTCCCCATAACAAGGACTAGAGCATCTTGAGGTCTAATTTGGGATCCCCAAATTAGTGGAAACTGCAATGTAGGGCAGCCCTGGCAATGGGATTTCAGCTTCGAGATCATGTTGACAAGTCCTCAATTCCGTCTTTGCCCCTCCCCCCCACGTGCCCAACCTTGATCCCGAGCTGGTCTACATGCGGCCTCAGGTTATCGCTCGAAATCTGGGGGAGTCTTACTTGTGGTTAGCTGGGAATGAAGGATGGGAAAAGAAAATGGAAACTACTATAATGGGAGATATAGTACTGCAAAGATCCAATCTTTCATTCCTAGCTACCAAAGGTAAGTAGTGCATCAATAAGCCACCTTCTTATTTGGTTTCTGTTTCATGAAAGCGGCCCGCTGAGACAACTTTCTCAGTTGCCTCCCGAAGGTTCAAGCAAGCCCTCACAACCCTAAACCCTAAACGCTATTCCAGGCACGATGGGATGCCTGTATAGTAAATTCTCTGCAGTTACGTGGACGAGACAGTTACCAAGCCCAAGATCAACACTTAGCAAACCAACCCGACACCCAAAACCATCCTAAACCTTATTTAGGGTATTTAGGGTTTGAGGTTCAGGGGTTTAGGGGGATTTAGGGTTTAAACTTTAGGGGATTAGGGTTTAGGGTTTAGGGGCTTGCAAGGTTTCCAATTACCGGGAGTTTGGGCAGATCTGGAGGTAAGTCTCGCACAGCTTCAGCTCGGCATTGTGGCGCGCAGGCTGAGGCACTCGGCCTTTTCCTTAGGAGGACCCCCATCCTGTACTAGTGGTAGAGTAGGAATATATTAGGACCCCAATATAACCCTTATTTCCCTTATCCTCACTATTACAGGGTCGGGGGCCTCCTAGCCTTTCCCTTCTGCCAAGGACTTTCTCGCATTTAGGGGATCCAGTTTTTGGGAGTCTTTGTACATTCCCCAAAACTGGCATTTTAATTGCACGCAGCCCAAGTTTGGAAGGACAGCAAATTTTGTAGCATTGGGGAGAGAAGAAGGATCGTAGCATGTTGAAGCATACAAGGGCATAGGAGAATCTCGTGAGCAGAACGAATTCGTTTTGGTTGTTGCAGCTCGGTTGGTGAAAGACTACCGAACCGGTCATGGAACTATTTTTACTTCTAACAAGAGCACTATGACACTATGAACCAGAGTAGTAGTAACCAAAACATTTGCCGATTTACAAGACTGGGGCTCATATCCCATCAAGCGTTATCGCGAAGGCCCCCTCAACCCTAAACCCTAGGGTCCCCATTAAGGATCTGTCCTTAAACCCCTATAGCCCCTATAATGGGATCCCTGTATAATCCTTATATAACCCATATAATGGGATCCTTATACACTCCCTGTATAACCCCTATCATGTAGATCCTGAACCCGAGGAGCCTGCAGCGGGTCGTTCGCCGAGCAAGTGAGTACCACGACCTTCACACGACTGGGTCGGCCGATTACTGGAAGGAAGCGTGCAGTTGAGCGTTTAGGGTTTTGGCCCGTTTGAGGGGTTGAGGGCTCAAGTTTTGGCAGGTTTTAGGGTTCCAGGGTTTAGGGCCGTTGGGATTTCAGGTAGAACTCCCTCGAAAATTGACCGTAAGACTCATACCAGGAGCTGTTCCGGTGTAGTTCGCAATGGGAACCTTGGGCTTACATGAAGGGTTTTAAAGCCAAGCATGGACTGAGCTACCGTTCAACTTGCTTGAGCCAACAGACAATAACCCATGAAAGAGGATGCCGCGGTCCTTTGCTGCCATGTTTCGAAGGGATGTGATGAGGGGTGCGCTTCCTTTTTTTTCGAGAATTGAGGGTGCCGAAAGCAGAACTTAAGCTCTCAGGCCCGAATCCCTTGTACCCTGAGCTGAAACCCCTAACCCTTCATCTGCTATTCAGGGAAGTCCCCGTGCGCGTACCAAGCAATCAGGCTTTGCCCTTGCATGTGATTGAGAGAGAGGGAGAGAGAGAGGGAGAGAGAGAGAGGTTGTAGGGTTTATAGGGTCTAGGTACCTATAGCCCCCCCCCCACCCCAAACCCTGAACCTCATGACAGTGCGTCTCTTCATGTAACCTGAAGGTTTGTAGCCTTGGGAAATACCCTAAATGAGGGCTATATTCCATGGCGTAGGGATCCAAATCCAAAATTACAAAGGCTACGAAGGAAAACTCTCTAATATATGAGCCATACTCTGGACTCCTTACAGGATTTTATTATAGGGGACTATGTAGCGGACAACTATGGGGGGATGTTAAAGTGGGATACTAGAAGTTTAGACGAAATTATAGGGGATATTAAGGGAATACTAGGACTCTAGATTATGGCTCATATGCAACCCCTGGCACCCCCACAGGATTGCGCGGACCACCTTGAAGAAGCCTACGACGACGCCATTCAAATGAAGGAGACTACACTATTTAGGGCTTAGGTTTTAGGATGTAGGGTTTAGGGCTGAGGGTTTAGGGCTTAGGGTGTAGGGATTGTGACAATCATGATGAATTTTCTGGGGGAGAGCAGGACCAGATGGCCTCGGATGCATAGGTATCCAAACCGGGACCATGATTTTCACCCTAAACCCGAAGCCCCAAACTCTAAAACCTAAGTAGCAGTTTCCATTTTCTTTTCCATTATCCTTATATAATCCATATTCCCCCCATATTACTCTGGGTCTACATTAGGGCCCAGGGACCTTGAAGCCCTGGTTCTGGGTTAGTTTAGTCTTCATGGTCTGCCTCCCACAAGGTAGCATGGAGAGGTCCCATCATTGGATCCTACACGCACTGCTGCCAATTCAAAGGGCGACCATTTTGGGGTTGAATATGATATGAGCCATGGTCCAAACTCCTAAAATAATCCCCTTCTTATAGCAATTTCCTGTATCATTCCTTATATAACACCCTTTAAGGAGTTGGTTATGGCTCAGATGGGGAGAGGTGGCTCTGAATCAGTATTTTGGAAGTCGATTTTCGAGAGGGCCCTCATGAGCTCTAAACCCTGACCCGGATTATGAACCCTATGCCTCTCAACATAAATGAGTGAGTGAGTGAGTGAGAAACGACCTGGGGTGCACTCCGGCCTACGGAAACGTT
>CAJNIZ010003125.1:29066-58562 GCA_905231905.1 Symbiodinium pilosum | reverse complement strand
CATGGGGTGGTCGTACCAACACACAAGCACACACGCACCGGCAGCGAGACTAAGGGAAAAAGCAAGGCTCAGCTTAATCCCTTGAGGCTGCACAGACTCAATCATTGTCCCCTTGGCGTGTGGGGGCAGTGCCTGTAACTCAAGGCACCACCCCTCGACCTGAAGGGGGTCTCAACATAAATACTCCTTAGGAGGACCTCCTCACCTTGTAATGGTGGTATAGTAGGAATATAAGAGGACTTCAATATGTTTCTTATTATACCTGAAAGTCACTATTACAGGCAAGATATTCCCCTTATTACACAATGACTACATGGGGAAGATGCCTCTCATAGGGTTGAGGGGTTTACCCATGGGCCAAGGCTTCATCACGGAATGCAAGCCTTAAACGGTATGGTATAGCCCCTCAGCTTCAAGTCCGATACCCAGACGGTTTAGGGTTTCAGGTATAGGGCTTCAAAGCCCCAATCAGTGGCTTGAATCCCAAACTCCTAAGCATCTGATTGTTGCGTGCGGGCGCTTTTTAATAAATGCGCCAGGTGTTTGGGAAGTGGTTCCTAAATCCAGGATGCAGAATTTCCTAACTTCGGAGCTTGTTGTGTCTCATGTCTTCTCGTTGTCGTTTACGCGTTGATTCGCAACCTTGTTAGCATACCCAAGCTGGCCGCAGTAGGATCCGTCCCTGTGTTTTTCTGGTGTCATGGATTGCCCTTGTCGCTGGAGCCTTCCCACCCTCGTTTCTGTGCAAGAGCGTCTGGACCACGTTCTGCTGGAGCTGGTTCGCAGAGCGGGCAGGGCTAGGTTAGCGAATATCCTGAAACGGTGCAGAAACCACGAAATGAAACTACGTGCTGGCCGGTGGGTTTTAGAAATCGCGTTTCTACAGCTGGCGCGGTCGCTGCTGCTATGCTGGGGCCGGGTCGGATAATTGCAAATGATTCTAAGTTATCACGTAACTGCATTTTCGAATTTTGTTTCAGGCCTAGGGCCAAAAAACAACCAAACAAAATCACGAAAACACAAAAAAACACGAGCCTACGGCCGTGGCGGCGGATCGCTTTGAGATTGTGGGGCTGTTGGGCGTGGGCTCCCTGTCTTAATCTTGCAAAAGTGAGATAGATTGATGCGAAGTTCCCACCGGAATAGCCCCCCCCCCGAGACAGGAGCCGGTTGCTCCAGCGGAGGCAGCCCCCAAAAGGGCGCGACCAGGATTTCGCCAGAGAGAAAATCATCAGATGCGAGCTTCTACCACCATCCAAACCTGCAATTCAAGAAATCCATCAAAACAACGGAGTAGAAACCAGATTAGCTGTGAAACGTGGGGGGGCCCACAGTCAGAAAGCACTAAGCAGTTGCTAAATACACCCCAGATATTAAATCCTAACATACCAAATCTTCCAAGTTTTTAATTCTTTACACTTTAATTCCTAGACCCCAAGCCCTACCAAGAAAAGGTCCGAAAAGGAACAATCAACCTGGATCCTAAACCCTAACCCGCGTGAGTGTGCCAAAGAGATTCCAGGAGCGCTGCGATGCGCCACTGGGTCCATTCATTATCTGGGGTTTAAGGTTTAAGACTTAGGGTTCCCGAAGCCCTAAACCCTAAACCGTTATCATTTCAATGCATTCTGTCCCTGGATGATCTACTCACTTTTGTTCAAGTGAGCTAGGGTCTAAACTCCTAGGATTCCCCTTAATAACCCCTGTGGTAGTCCCCTATATAATCCATTATTTAACCCTCTTGAATGAGTTTAGACTATAGCTCATGTAATGGCAACCCTAAACCCTAAACACTAGCCTAAACCCTATATAACCCTGTATCTAGAATTATATAACCCCTATCTTACCCTTATATATCACCTTATATAACCCTATATAAACAGTAGTGCTTTCTGTGAGCTTAAGGCTCGAGCCTTTTTAACATGGAGGCTTTTTGCGAGGCTGGGCAGATTGTGCTCAAAAGGGTTGACTTACTTGGGGGTTAGTTGGGGAATAAGGGAAGATAGTAGATGGGGCTTATATTCTCTCATTCCGTATTAAGCACAGTAAGTGTAGGGTTTCGGGTGTAGTCAACGCCCCTCAATGCATGGCTTCCACCGTCACATGCGAGTAAGACCAGCAGATGCGCCCACTGCGCCCAAAACTATATATCACTCGCAACTCCTTTGAGTTGTTCGAGTTAAGAGTCCTAGCAGAGCGTGTTGCCAGCATCGGGGTTTAGGGTTCGGGGTTTGATGGTGATGGTAACTTGAGTAACTAGACATCGCAGGAGTGGTATCCATGCTCTTTCCTGCGGAAGCATTAGTCATGATGTTTGTTTTACCTGTCCCAAACTTGCTGGTTTGTAGTGCGGAATAAGGGAATATAAAATCCCTATATAATATATTCCCTTATTCCCTACTAAGCCTAAACCCGAACTCTAAACCCTAAACACTTCCCTTATTCCCCACTATAACCCCCAGTAAGTATAGTCCCCCTTAAGTAGATAGAATATGGCATTGGGTATATCATAGTAAGATCCCCACATACCCCATATTCTCTCTACTTAAGGGGGACTATAACCCTAAACCCTATCCCCTAAACCCTAATCCCTAAACCCTAAATCCGTCTGGAGTTGGGAGTGTTTTTCCACGGGAAGCGTCAAATGATCCAAGGACCGCCCGTCCAATAACGGACTTTGCCAGCAGCTTGCGGGTAAAAGGGGCGATTAAAAAAACAACCTAAATCCTAAACCCTAAACCCTACTCCCTAAACCCTATCCCCTAATCTCTACTCCCTAAACCCTAAATCCTAAACCCTAAACTTAAGAGGGACTGTAACCCTAAACCCTAATCCCTAAACCCTATTCCCTAATCCCTAAACCCTACTCCCTCAACCCTAAATCCTAAACCCTAAACTTAAGGGGCACTGTAACCCTAGCATACTTCAACCCAAAGAAGCAAGCAACTAAGGCTGAAAGCAGCGCATGAGCACCTTGGCAGACTTCAAGGCTTCTCATGTTTTAGGAGTTTAGGGCTTGGGGTTTAGGATGTAGGGTTAAGGATTGAGAGTTTAGGGTTTAGGGGGTTAGGGTTTGGATTTAGGATTGAGAGTTTAGGGTTTAGGATTGAGAGTTTAGGGTTAAGGGTTTAGGGTTTAAGCTTATAGGAATTTTTTGGGGGTGGACAAATTTCCGGAAGAGTTTAGTGTTTAGGGTTCATGTAGAACGATTTAGCTTCGAATCTCCAGGCGCCCTAGCAATCCTTTGTATCCGCTTCTTTCCGGTGGTATTTGGAGGCCCAGAGAAACCCAAGTATACTTCAAATTGTACTTAGACTCAGAACCCAAGCATAACCCACCTAAGTCCCTACTAAATATAACTCACTTACGTCCCTAGGTATAACTCACCTAAGTCCCGGGTATGGTGCGGTTGGATTCAGGGTTTCTACTTACCTTGGGGCGCTGAAGTCTCAGGACGTGACTCGAGGATAAGTTCGACAAGTCCAAGCCTTTAGGGTTTATTACCATTACTTGGGGATTGTTGAGCTCGAAACTTAAAGTATCTAAGATTAAGGAAATTTGGGAACCCTAAGCAATGGTAAGCTTACATGGGCTTGAGGGCTTAGGGTTTGCGTCCAGCTTTGGGTAAACCACCCCCAGGTAGAACTCCCCCCCCCCCCCGGAATAGTGACTATTATGCCACTAGTACTGGGTGGGGGTCCTAACCTAATCCCTGAACCGCTTTCGATTTGATGACTTCAATGAGGTTTCTCAAGGTAGCAGGAGAGCGGGGGTGCCCTCTATAGGAATGAGATTTGGGTCATTCTGCTTTTCTACAAGGGCCAGGTATCAGGATCCCTTGTTGCTTTTGTGGGTACAAGTAGTAGAGCCTAAGCCCTGGAACCTATAGGAATGATGGCCTCTTTGCCTGAGCGCTAATTACGCCTAACAACTCTAATCGCTAGACCCTAAACTTTACAATGCCCAAAACCTCAACCTGGTTATCCCTAAAGCCCAAACAATGCATCTACCCCTAAACCTCAAAACCGCAAGCAGAGAAATCCTAAGCTTACCACCCCATAGACAGCCTTCAGAACTGTATATGATCCCTATGTAACCCCTAGAAACGTTAGAGACTTTTATGTAGGCCTCTATAATTAATTTCCCTACGCCCTGAAGCTTAAACCTTGCGTAAACCCTAAACCCCTAAACCCTCCACCCTTCAAACTAAATCCCAAACCCCAAACACTAAACCCCCCTAAACCCTTGAAGCCTTAAATCCCAAACCCCCAACCCCTAAACTCTAAAACCCTATACCCCTAAAGACTTAAATCCCAAACCCCTAAAGCCTAAAACCCAGTGCACTTTAAAACCCTAAACTCCAAACTCTAAAACCTTGAACTCCCAAACCCCTCAGCCCCAAAACCTAAAACCTTAAAGCCCTAGGCAGACCATGGAGCGTGGTCAATCTTTAGAGATGCAGTCAAGACATGATGAGGCGGCCATCCAGGCTCGCGTCGAACTTATTTAGGGTTTAGGGTTTGGGATTTGGGGTTTAGCATTTAGGGTTTAGGATTTAGGGTTTAGGGTCTAGGGTTTGGGACTTAGAATTAAAGGCTTAGGACTTAGGGTTTAGGGTTTTGGCATCCATTGGCGGCCATGTGTTCTCCAAATGACTACTCAGACACCTTGTACACTTTGCATCCGGGCAGTTCTTCTACTGAGCAAATCTTGTACGATTTCTTTCTAAGTCATCATGTCATCTTGCTTGTTGGTATCTCACCTAGATGATGGTTCAGAAAAGCGTGGGGATGTCTTTGAGCAGCGCATGAAAGTCCCGGCAACAATCTTCAGACTGGTGGCAAAGAGGGTTAGGGCGTAGGGTCTAGGGTTTGGGGTACTGGGGTTTAGGATGTAGGGACACCAGTGAAAGGGTTGAGAGTTTAGGTTTCAGGGCTTAGGGTTCAGGAATTACATAGGGCTTGGGTTTTTTTAGGATTTATCTTGGGTTTTGGAGTGGGGTTTTGGGGCTTTGGGATATGACATGAAGTGATGGAGAAACATATTGGAAAGAACATGGGAATTAGAAAATCTGGCTTCATCTGGCGGTTTCAATAGTGAATTTCAAATGTCCTGGTTTGAATCTTCTAGAATTATGGTACAAGATACCTCAAAAAGTTTTCAAGATGATTCTGGATACGGATTTTTTTGTACGGGGGGCTGGGTATGGATCACATACTGATACCAATTTGGGGTCCGACTTTAGAAACCCTTTTGGGTACCGGCTTGCCGTGATGTTGACGGCTTAAGATTTGGTAGGGTTCAGGGATTAAAGTTTAAGGTTTAGGGCGGTTTAGGGGGTGTTTGTTCGCTCACGTTAGAGATCTGGGGTTCATGTAGGGTTTAGGGTATCGACTGACTACATCGGATGTAGCGTTTCTGCAACCCTAGCAAGAGGTTGAACATTTCGGAGAATCGACATTCTCAGTTTTATGGATGCGGCGAAAGAAGCAGACGGGTTGCAAGTGGATGCGGCGCAAGGTTTACGTGCTTTGATTGTCTTACTGGGGTGTCAGTAGGGAAGAGGGGAATGTATGATGTCGAGACCATATAAGGATTGCATTCCCTTATTCCGCACTACTAATCCTAAATCTTACATATATGTAGATAATACCTCTTTTTAAAAGAAATTCCAGTGGTTCTCTACTAGCCACCAGTAAGTTGTGGAAGCCCCACCTGAGGTGGAATTGTAGCCCTAAACCCTAAACCCAGCCACAGGTTGCCCCCAAATCCATGTACTTTTCTTATCCTGCCAGCGACATATTAGCTATAGTCTAAACTCCTCAAAGGGGCTTATTTGGATATAAGGGAAGCATTTTAGGGGTTATCAAGGGGGATACTAGGAGTTTAGACTGCAGCTCATGTAGGACTACCTTCTTGGGCCTCCACTTAAGTTGTAGTATTTTGGGGTCTATATTGCGGCCCCCCCCCTTGAGGACTAACATGTAATGATTCCTCGGCACCTGTGCCAAGGACAGGATAGTGGGACGCTTCATTAGGTGTTCCCCTCTTCCCCTACTACCCCCCACCCCCCTACACTACCTCCCCTTAGGCTGCCCCTTAATTAGCTTTAATTCGGCTTAATTATCCCTAACTGATTTGAATTAAGGGGGGAACCTAGGCGGGTAGTATAGAGGTGGTAGTAAGGGAACCCATGAAGCTCGGACGCATAACGTTTTAGAGAGCAGGTGGGGCACTGCCCACATTCCTGTCGACTCACGAACCCCAAAACTCTAAACCCTCATCCTTAAACCCTAATCCCCAAACCCTAAACCCTAATCCCCTAAACCTTAATCCCCTAAACCCTAAACCTTGTTCCCCTAAACTCTAAACCCTAGGGCCTTGACAGAACCCTAGTCATCCCTGGCCCCAGGGCTGAGGGCTTATAAGGGGAATCTGAAAATCTCATAATTTCCAGCATTTGGGGTTTAGGGTTTGGGATGTAGAGAGTAGGGTTTGGGATTTAGGGATTTAGGGATTAGGGTTGAGGTTTATGCCTTCCATGGCCTGCTTTGGCTTAGAATTGAAGGCCAAACTCCTTGACGGGATTGGTATATATATATATATGGGATTTGTAGGGTTCCTAGTATAGGGCTTATGAATGGGGAAACTAGGAGATTATCCTAAACCCTAATCCCTGAACCTTAAACCCGCCTAAATCCTATGAGCCCTAACCCTAAACAGATTTCAGTTTTTGGAGGCCGAGAGGCTCAACTCCATGCTTTTCTTCTTGACTGCGGCCACGGCTCTCTTCACTCCGGTACAATTCATGTCCTTGGCTTGGGTTTAGGGTTAAGGGTTTAGGAGGGTCCATGTACGCAATAATTGGGTACTTGGGAATCTGGCTGCTACTAGCTATTGTGGTATTGGCTGTTGGGAAGAGTACGTCGATGGAGTACTTGGTAATGTCGGCTAAGCCAGCAGCGCAGAGGGTTGCTAGCACATGTGCGGCTGCGGTTTCTATGACAATAGTAGCTGACGATGAAGTAGTTGTAGGTGTTTGCAGTAGTTGTTGTCGGGATGGGGGCAGGGGCATGTGGAGCAGCAGGACATGGATCAAGCAAACAAGCTGTACCAGAAGGCAGCCCCAGTAGCATCTATGATCGAGTGTTTTACGTCAGAGGCCATCCGTGGTGCAGGGCCAAGGCTTCTCCACCAACAGCTGGAATCCTGTCTCACATAGGTATACAGAGAGTTCACACTTGTTTGCTCCTAAGGTCGTCCGTCTATGGCATGAACTTCATGAACGTGGAAGGTGTCCCAACAATTCCAGAGTTGCTGAGGGCAAATGGCTATCAGCGATTCTGGCTCATGGTCACGGCATACTTTGCTATCGCGTTCCCATGCGCCTTCTGGCTATACCAGCGGCTCCAACGTAAGTCTGGGAAACAGACGAGGAAGAAGGTCTCACTGCCATCTTGCTGTTGCTGTTGCCCTCGGTAACAGAGAGGACCTGTTGCTGCAGGGATTGGATACCGAGCTTCATTGCTAGATCGGGCGTGCACCTTGTCCAATCTGGGTGCTTGTACAGAACTAACACAGCAGAGGCTGAGTTTTGGCCTTCTTTGGCTGCCTCACGATCCCAAGATCCGTGGCTCCAAAGAAAGGCATTGGACCGCCAAGACGTTTTCCGCCCGGAAAAGTGCAGGGGTCATCTCACCTGTGAAGGCACGTGTCCTTCAGGCTGCCTCAAAATTGAACCTAATTCACCTTGAAAGACTTGCCCTTCATCAATCCTAAGTTTCAAAACTGAGATGGCAGGCATCATGCTTTGAGGGCCAGTGGGGCTTGTAAGCATGATTATGACATTCATGGCCCTACAGCCCAAACAGTATTTCCAGTTTCCCTTTTCTTGCCGCTTCTCTACAAACCCGCCAGACCCCTCAGAGTACTTTGCTTTGCTGGCCTGGGCAAGACTGGAGCGAATGCCATCACAAAACCCTTGAAGGCCCACAGTAATCTTACTGGTGTTAAAGGGAGTGGGGGAATTCAGATACGGACGATTATTATAGATTGTGTTGGGATTATAACAAGATCCGCTCACCCGCTCTCCATTAACCACCAGTCAGTACTGATGGCCTATCTGCTGTTGTAATTCTAGCCCGACCATTGGAGGACGTTTAGCTGGTTTGCAAACCAGCTAGGTAGAGAAAGCCCCATTTCATAACCAGGTAATATTCCATATGCACAGCTTGTTTCCATTGCCTCATGGCACATCAACCCAGGCAAAAACTACCCTCATAACTACATTATAATACGTTAGTAGCTACCCTGTGCCTCCAAGTCAATCATGGGAATGACTACGGAACCCCCCCCCCCCACCCCCCACGAGCCAATCACAGTCTTTAATAGGGAGTTTTCTGGCGGGGGTCCAGACCCTATGAGGTTTAGGGTTTTCCGGGGGGCCGAACCCAACATCCTAAACTGCGTGGCCCATGAGTAAACCGTTGCCCACCAGGCGATGGCAGCACAGATGGGAGTGGCTTCTACAGCTTTGCTTCCTCGAAGGACACATGGGGTTGCTTTCAAAGGGGGATGTGCGGTTTAGGGTCAAGGGTTAAGGGATAGCGATGAGGGATCCCTTTAAAGGGTTTCTGAGTGTATGTGGCGCATAGATTTGGAGGGGTACCATTTTGAAGTGTCCCAGAATAAGGATTACATTATTATGTTGGAGTCTATATTGGGGTCCCCGGGATCAAATTTGGGGCCTCCTATATATGGAACCACCCACATAGCGTTGCACCAAATAGTTCCAAGTTCTGACGTGTTTTGTGGTTGGTTGTTTTTGGTTCTGTCTTTCTGTTGAGGGTTTAGAGCAGGAGGCATTAAGGAGAGGGCTTTCAGGGTCACGGCAGGTCTTGCAGACTGAATGTGTGAGGCACTACCTGAACTAGATATTTCTCCAATGTCTAATCATCTCCCCCCTTACCCCCGAATCTTGCAGCATCCTCAATTGGGGCAGACTATTAACAAGGGACCCCTAAACCCTAAAACCTAAACCTTAAATCCTAAACCCTTAAATTTTAAACCCCGCAAATTTGAAAAACTTTCATTGAAGCTGGAGGCCATGGTGTCGTCCACCACGCAGAAGCCGCTACCAGGGCCCGAGCGCGAGGTTGGCAGCCGACTTCGGTTTGGGACGGAATTTAGGGTTTCAAGGGCGTCTGACAGGACCCTCTGAGTACGCGAGAGAGAGGGTTTTAGGGTTAAGGGCTTAGGGTTCAGGGCTTAAGGTGTAGTGTAGGGTTTGGGTCAAAAAGTGTTTAGGGTCTAGGGTTTCGGGCTTGCTGCTACTCAGCTACTGCTGCTGCTGCTACTACTACTACTACTACTACTACTTGACAAGATGCCCTGGTCTCGGATCGAAGAACTCAAAGGCTAGCAGCTGATGCTGCTGCAGAGCACAAGATTTCGACAGATCGGAGGGTTGCGTATGATGCGGGCTTTAATATATTGGGGTATATACTTGAAGTGTTCCACCCATTTATCGAAACTTCCATACCTTACATGGTTGTTAGCGTGCTGATGGTTAGTTTGCTTTACAGGGCTGTGCGTGTGCAAGGCAACAATTGTGGGTCTTGAGGGCAGCCGGCTGGCAACGTAACAACTTTGAAACTGAACGAGGTCACCTTGTGAGTTGGTGGATGTTTTCAGGTAGGAAGAAATGAAAGTGTTTTGTTTGGATGGATGGCACATGTGCTTGTTAAATTGCAGCCAGGTAAACGGTAGTAGTGGTTTCCATGATAGGTGGACCCCAACAGCAACTCCAATAGACTCCAATCTACTTTGCAACCCACATGAAAGGGAACCCCCAAACAAGGACACTGACACGAATTGTGGGAAGCCTCCGGGCAGAGCTTTTTCTTAGTTTACGTCTTGCACCAAGGGGCTCCAAAACCGTCACAGGTCCTGCCCATAGACGAGCACCGAGACGAAATCGTGCGCACCATCCGGGAGTGCAGATCTGAGAACGCTCAGGGAAGTTAAGTTGTGGAAGACTCGGGCTTAGTACAAGGGGTCGGGTTATCTCACATCGGCTGGGTTTTTTAAGCATCGAGCAGCGTCCACACTGGGGGACTCAGTTCAAAATCATGCGCTTGAGTAGATGTGGTGCAAAAGCAAATTCTTTGCAATTGTGCTATTTCCGCAGTGTCCACAGGGTTTCAGCTCATGATGCAGCATGTTTGTATGGCGTCGCTGTATGTGTCGAGCAATGTCCACACTGGGGGACTAAGTTTCAAAGCATTCACTAGAATAGACGAAATCTATGTTGCGTGCTGTGTCTCACTCCTGAGAAATACCTCAAGGAAGGCCACCTTTTCTTACGTTGATTGTTTAAGTGCTATGGCTCAATCGTTTAGTATCGAAAACCGTCTCGGGCGGCCTGTTTCATCCACAACGCATGATTCTGGAAATGGCAGTATCTTATCATCCCATGTTGGGGCATGTGTAAAACCTGCGTCTACATGGGGAGCATCCGCAGCAGTACGGGAAATTCGTCCTTACGATGGGCTCGCCTGGAATCAGCGTCTACGTGGGGAGAACCATTTTTCCGATGGTAAATATCCTTCAAGTGAAATGAGAAATTTACCAAGGGATACCACTCATCTCGGATATTACGCATAAAATGTTTGAGTGTTTGGGGGGGGGTTCTATGTGAACTGATTGCATTAATCGGGAAATGACCGTATCTCATCATCCCATGTTTGGGCATGTGTAAAACCAGCGTCTACATGGGGAATCATGCGAAATTGAAGCTTTGAATTTCGGGCTTTTCTGCTAAAACCCCAGCGTCCACAGCTAAACGGGAAATCTGCCCTTACCTTGGTTTGCCTTGGAGGCAGCGTCTACATGGGGATTACCATTTTCTGATGTGTAAAAATTCCGTTGATGTGATATCTTCCCAATGCCAGCGTCCACAGTAGATGAGGTGTATTCTCACCAAGTGATGTGTCTTAACCCCGGCACAAGTACAGGATTGTCTGCAGAACAGTAGCGGTTCAAGTACGCAATAATCACATACTTTCCCAAAACCTGTACTACAAATACTATTACCCAAAACCCACGCACCTAACTATTGGTTACTTGGACCCTTAGGGGAAGGAATGACCGAGAAGTCGGGAGAGTGAAGGCGAGAGGAGATGCATGCCAGCGCACTCGACAAGTGTTCATCTCATCTAGTAGCAAGGATCCGCATGGAAGAGCCCGCAGAGGGCCCTCTGATCATCTAGTCTTCACAATTCTTTGGTGAATCTCTTGCCGGGTCACTGCTGAGAATAACTCATACTTCCGTTCTACCACATCCCAGGCTCTTTTTCTTTACTGGATTCTATAAAATTAAATAGATGGTCAGCTAAAGTACACTTTTCTGCAATCTGCTCAGGCGCCGTGTTACCTGCATCCAGGGCGAGACCGGCTGCGGCAAAAGCAGCCGTGTTCCGCAGTATGCCGCACCGCCCAGAGAGAGTTTATGGCTTCTTTCCAGAGGATGTCCTCATCTCGCTGTGGCCCCTGACCCCCAGATTCCAGAGACTTTTGCTGGACTTTGAAGGATGTAGCCAGACCAGACGTATGGTGCCCTGGTTGATGGTATTAGTAATATGAACAATGGTAAAATATTTGGCTGTGAATCAAAAACACGGGGTTTGTAACAGGCTTGGGCGGCCATTCCGCGACATAGGTTTGTAACAGAATGTCCTGGCTTGCGACAAGCACCTTTGCGACAAGGTTCTTTTGTAGGGCATATCTGCGCCAAGCATGCGCGACAAAGGTATGTAACAACAGGCCGCGACAAAGGGGTATGTAACAGGGGTTGGGGGGGGGGTCCGCGACAAAACCGGGTTTTGATTCACAGCCATTTGTTATTAGTAAAAATGATAACAGTAATGACAGTCATTCTAAATGGTAGTTTCCCAAAATAAGGGGACCCCAGTATAGACCCCAATATACTAGAGTCCTTATTATGGGGACCCCCAAAAAGGGAACCTTTAATTTTGACAACCACCCAAATGTCTCGGCCAGCATTGCGCTTTGGTTGACGTTCGGCTCGGAGCTTTTGATGCACCATTTTGCATGAGCGGTAAACTGCATTGCTGGTAAGGAACTTCAATTACATTACCACATTATGCGTATGTAGCAATAACAGGGAGGCATGATTAAGATGACTTCGTTTAAGTTCCTTACCAGCATTTAGTGGAAACAACAATGATAATGAATGTTAATGATAAGTTAAACAACTCAGCCTCGGAATGTGTAGCATTTTAGTCCCCATTAAGTAGATAGAATATGGCTTTGGGTATGTCACAATAATATCCCCATATACCTCATATTCTATCTTCTTAAGGGGGACTATAGGGTCTACTGTGGCCGTAGCCCCAATCTTGCGGCATGTGTTTGGACTACATGGGTGCAGCCAGAAACCTGCATTAGCAACAAAAATCCAACTTACAATGTGACCGCCTGCCGGCCCGCAGCCTCGTCTCGAACATTGCAGTTTTGAAGCGGAGACAACCCTGCAACTAAAACTCGGAAAAAACAACATAAACCTTAAACCCTAAACCTACTCCGGAGGCTTCTATCGGTATGATGTACGCAAACCTAAAACAGCGTAGCTTAGCCAGACAAAGCAGTTGACAAACAAGTAAGCGGGCGAGCAACAATACAAGTTGCCAGAGTGACTTGGTGTCCTTGCTGTCTATACAGGGCTTGGGGCTATTGAAGGCTTAGCCCTCTTCCTCTATGCTGGCAGAATGTCATGGCTACTAAAGTTGCAAACGGCTCTGTTGCCGATAGATCCATTTCTGTTTTCCTGGAGATTTCTTGTGGAATTCTAGGTCCCATCCTCCGTGCGTGATACTCGGAGGTGCATGTGGTTCTACTGCAAGTCATGCTGTATTCGTTTTTTACGTTGCCATAGAAACCTATACCGCGTGCTTGTCATCCTTATACGTCTCCACAATTTTTAGGAGCCACAAGCCTGTTCCCCTGCAAGCTTTCACAGGTGTTGTGCAAGCGGTAAGGCCGCTCAAAAAACCCTAAACCCTAAACCCCTGAAGAAGCCGTTCTGAAGCCAAACCGTGAGGTCTACCACCTCTGCCGACAACCGCCGAAGCGCCCGGGAGATCCTGATAAGCTGATAGCCGCAGCCAAAGCATACGTTTGCTTTCTGGGTCTGTTTAGGGTTCTGCTAAGGGGGATTATATAAACTCCTTACGGGGGTCATATAGGGTTTAGGGTTTAGGGACTTGGGTTTAGGGTCTGAACTCCTTAAACGGGGTTATATAGGGGATTCTATGGGAGAGTATTATGGGGGTTATCAAGGGGGATACGGGAGTTTATAGACTGTAGCTCATATGGGGTCTAGGGCTTCGGGATTATATTGGGGTTTAGGGTTTACGGATTAGTGTTCTATATGGATATTACGCGGTTATGGAGGACCAAGTGGAATAGAACATGGAAGATGAAATGGAATGTGGGGTACACATAGTGGCTACATGACCTACTTCTGGTTAGCAGGTGATGAAGGAGAAAAGGACATGGAAACTACGATTCAGGTTTTGGGGTTTAGGGGTAGGAATCGAAAAGACGGGGGACACTACCCTAACCCAAGGGCCATATGGAGGCTACTTCAGCGATCCATTCCTCTATTCCCTACTGACAACCATCAAACTGGGGTATAGTCCCCCTTAAGTAGATAGAATATGGGGTATATGGGACAGTATTGTAACATACCCAAAGCCCTCTTCCCTCTACTTAAGGGGGATTATATGTGCTGGCTATCTGAAGGCTTCAAGTTCCGAATCTTTGCTCATCACCAGCATATGTCGTTAGCCATATGTTTCCTAGCATGTTCATGAAGCAAGCTCCCGTGCACCAAACGCACCTGCAGCAGTAATCCTTGTCCAAGCTAGACGCTTGGGGGAGCTGTGGTCATTCGCCCGTCATATGCAGTTTTAGATGGTCAAAGTTGGGTTACCGCGCCTGCAATGGGAGGCACGCAGGTTTCAGGTTCCAGCAACCACGATACTTTAGGTTTAGATTTCTAGGGTTTGGGGTCTAGGATCTAGAGTTCAGAGGTCCAACGGTCCAACCATCAGGCCTGAATGTGCTACCGGGGCCGAAAAAGTTACCAGTAGTTGGCATAGGGCACCCGGAACGGACCCCCAGAAGGCGGCCCTCTGCAGTGCTGCCAGCTGTTATCTTGTGGAAGTGCGCCTAACTGCAAGCCTGCACCGAACAGCCTACGACTCCGAACTTCTCCACCCCTATCCCTACTTCATACTGCAACCGTTTCACAACAGGTACACTCAAATTTCCCACGGAGCCCACGATTTGGGGCTTATCATACCTGCTCCTACAAAATAGGGACGCCCGCCACTCCCCAAACAAAGACATCTGGCTTAAGGACCCGCCCAAATCCGATAATTGTTAACATTGGGGCCTGCCAAAAAGGGACTCTCAATGTCTGATAGCTTTCGCGGCTTTCCGGAACGAAACCCCATACTGCCCCATACTCCCATTGTTTCCCTATCTATCCGGAAGGTCCTGGCGGCTCCCTTTTTGAGAAACTCCCTGAACCCTAAATCCTGAACCCTAAATCCTGAATCCTAAGCCCTGAATCCTAAACCTGTATCCCAAACCCTTAAATCCTAAACCCCAAAACCCTAAATCCTGCACCCTTAACACTATAAAGTGGCCAAAGGTCTGCACCCAGCCGAGACGTCTGGCGGCCATTTCGCTGGCCCAGCGATGGTCTCAATCAGAGCAAAGTCCCTTTTAGGATTCAAGGTTTAGGGTGGGTTTGGGGTTTTAGGGTTTAGGGTTTTAGGGTTTAGGGCTGATTCGGGGTTACCTAAGGGATTATATGGGGTTAAGGGTTTCGGGTTTCGGGATTTGGGGTTTAGGGATTTAGGGTTTAGAGTTTAGGTTATAGGGTTTGTGGTATATGAACTATAGCCTAAATTCCTTAAAGAGGGTTATATAGGGGACTACAAAAGGGGTAATTAAGGGGGATACTTGGAGTTTAGAATATGTCTCTCATGATCTGTAGTTTCGAAACACAGCCTACCTGAGACCCGCGATCTAGGAAAATTCGGTTCTCTAGGTTTAGGGTTAAGGGTAACCCCTAGAAGCGCTTGCGTAGTGCATGCCCGTGGCAAAGTTCCAGCTGATCCTGGGGCTCACAGACAGCAACCCCTAGACCGCATGTGGCCCTCTATATCTGTATAGCCTATATCACACCTGCAATCCCCTTAAAGAGGCCTTCAGAGCCCGTAAGCGGGGCATTCCTCGAAATGGCTTTCAACACATTTTTTCAATGCGAAGTCAAGCCCCACAGGAGTCTCAGCTTGTCTGGGTAAATGCTGCCACCAACAAGGACCCAGATACTGTTGATGGATGAAATCTTGCACCACCTAACGGGCCCTAAACTATTGTAATTCCTAGGACTTTAGGGACTGGAGGTGGTGCAAGATTTCCTCCATCAACAGTATTGGAGCCTGTTTGAGAGAAGCCTCAAGGCAGACGATTCATGCGTCAGCGCAGTTTTTCAGCCTTTGGCCTCGAGTTAGGCCCCTAAAGGGGTCTCAGGATGTATAGGGTTTGGTGGCTTCCAAAAGTTTGGGGCCTTTTTGTGGTAGCCCCTTTTTGTAAGGATGCAGGTAGGTTGGGGTTCATATTGGGCACCTCTGCTTCTAGAAGCCACCGTTTGGGTCTACTGCCAGAAGTGGGAAGAGGAGTTCTTCAAATCTGCACATTCCCCCTAGGCATGAGGTGCATTCATGAGGCGGTTTGGATTCAGGTTCTAGGGCTTAGGGTTAAGGCCGACACTGTGATGGCTCAAATGCGGGAAGCCCCCTAAACGGCTGTAAGCACTAAGCCTGACGACTAAGCCCACACATGCCTGGCGCATAGTAGGGCATGTATCTCAACAGCAATTCTGAAGAAGAAAACAAGCATCGTCCCTGGAACCTATTCCGTCATTCCCGACACACCAGGCCCCAAACAATGTAGTTTCCACATTATTTTCTTTTTTGCCTTCATCCCCACGTAAGTCTCAGCAAGTTACCAGTGAGAAGAAGCAGAACCGCAACCGCCTCTCAGCCGAGGCGAGTCGCCAAAGAAATGGGTCAGCAACCCCAGCAGTAACATGCGGATTAGGGTTTAGGAGTTTAGGGTTTAGGGTTTAGTAACATGCGGATTAGGGTTTAGGGTGTAGGGCTCAAACATGATCCCTCCATTGCCAAAAAAAACCTTTACTCCCCTGCAAATCGATATTTCGATCATCGGTTGTATGAGTGAGTGGAATATTCCGTAGTAGGGTTTGGGGATTTGAATATTCTTTAGAAAGCGGTCGGCAGGGGAATCCATGCTAGGTAGAGACATCGTCGGAGACTACCTTAAATCCTAAACCCTAATGGTGTGAGTCACATGGATCAGTATTCCAGCAATTCCTAAACTTCAAATTCCTCTATCATCCCAGCTTTTCATGTCATTGTCCTTGTTCTTTTCCAAATGATCTTCCATTCATGGGGTAATGTCCCGAAACCCTAAGCCCTGAACAGCCCCCATATATGGAGATTTCCCAAAATCAGGGATACCTTTTTGGGGGTTCCCATAATAAGGACTATAGTATTTGGGGGTCTATATTGGGGTTCCCCTATTTTGGGTGGAAAACTACCATATGCATATACACACATATGCATGTGCGTGTATTATGCTTGGGTGGCAAGATGCGAGGTTCTGGACAGTCCTTGAGATGTATTGGAAAACATAACACTGCTATTACGAATAGCGTAGATACTACTTGAATGGTGACTTGTCCGGGCTCCAAGAGCGGCTGGCCTGCCCGGCAGTAGATAGAATATGGGGTATATAGGGATCTTATTATTATATAAACGCCATATTCTATCTACTTCAGGGGGACTGTATACCTACCTGGCTCGCGAATCCTACTAAAGCATCCCTCCGGGCGAAGGCTCCATAATACCAGAAGTTCTACCGTTTCCCGGACTAACTAACGGTATCTCATACAGCCTCCTGTTATGCAAGTACAGTACTTGGGGGGGGTCAGGGGGACTTAATAACTTAGTATGTAGGCTAGTACTGGGGATAACTAGGGTTATTCTATGGCTGAAAAGGGTTAATTGTAAGCATATTTGCTTGGTCCTCCTGACCCTCCAAACCCGAAACCCTGTAACGTAGCCCCATTCCCTACAAACCCGAAACCCTCAACCCTAAACTAATATTTGCAAGGCAAGTTTGGGGGCTTCCTGTGTATAACTGGGACCCTAAACCCTAAAGCTACAGTGGTGTTGGGCTCAGGGTTGGTATTGGGTCAGGTGGTCCTCCTTTGAGTCATAATATAAATCCCTAAAAGGGGTTATATGAGGGATTATGTAGGGGAGTATTATAGGGGCTGCTAAGGGGTGCTAGGAGTTAAGATTATAGATCATGTAAGCACCCGAAGACTCTCACATTAAACCCTCCGCGCTATGGTATTTTGGTTTCGTTGCCGGGTATGTGGGTAGTTCCCAAACTTGGGTCCCGTTTGGGTACCCCTAAATATCAGGTGCAGTAACATAACCTATGACCAAAAGGGGTCCACAATTTTGAGAACAACCCATGTAACATCAGGGGCTTTGTTTTGAAACTGTGGGCTTCTGCGGAGGACAAGCTCATCTGCACAAATGGGAGTTTCCCAACCCATTTGAGGGTCCCAGTAACAAGGATTATAGCATTTTGTTGTTTTATTGGGGTCCTCCTATTTTCCAAAAATTATTCTCTGATCACGGCTTCACTGCTTCTCCTCCTCGCTATTCTCAACTTGGAGCCTGAAACAAGGGGCCTTAAGAAATGGGTTGGGTTTGGGGTTTAGGGTTTAGGGGTTTCTGCCATATTCCCAGAAACCCTAAACCTCAAAACCCCACAAGTCCTTGAGATCAAGGTGATACCAGCGTTGGTGGTCTGGTCGGCTTTCGCATCGCAGGCTGTGTGGGGAGGGGAAAGACGTAGCAAGTCCTCAGACTTAGACAGAGTAAAGCGGTTTAGAGTCTAGATTCTAGATGCCTGATCCCAAAATGTTTTGCATACCCTAAGCCTTAATCCTATCCCTTAAGCTCTTGGCCATGAACTGAAGCTGTTGAGGATTACCCCGCAACCCTAAGCCCCACGCAGTTTAGGGTTTAGGGCACAAGCCCCTGAAATCGTGATTCAGCATCCAAAACAGAAACATATCTGGAAGCCTTCCAGCTCCCTCACCCCAAAACCTGCCCGCCTTCAACCGGCAAACGGCGAAGTGGCTGGGATGCCTTCACCCAAAGATTGGAAGCAGGTGTTTCTCAGAATGATCTCTACACGGTGCACAAGGTGCACACCTTGAATCTCCCCATAATCTCCCAGAAATGCGTAGGGTCTTTTGGCTACCAGAACCCAACAAATCTTGCAAGCCGAGTTTCAGCCCTCATGGGAATCTTCAAGACATGAGAACGGGGCAAACAAAAAGGCCGCATAAGAAACTTGACGACTGCTCACAACATGTTCTTTGCTGAGGTACTAACAGTCCCGCTTACTTTTTGCAAAGCACAGGTCGCATGTTTCAAGCGCTGGCAACTCGAACAGAACTGCGAGCCTTGTCCGTACGCAAGGCAAGGTCTTCTGATCTTACTTCCAGACATGAGAAAACTGAGCTAGAAAACATGATCGGATTGTACGACCCTTGACCCGAAATCGTGTACGGCAACATCTTGTGTCCTGACACAGGAAGGGATAAGCCTCACATCCAGCAGCAATATCGGCACTTTTGCCAACAGCCGCGCACGAAGCTCTGATGCAGAGATACCTTGGTCTCTGCCCGGCCACATAGGGGGTTCCGGCTGTTGAGTGTAGTGAAGGGCTTAGCCTGATACTACTCGGATGTGCACCACCGGTCAAAATAGGAATGTTGACTTCACTATTCCCAAGAAAGACATGAGTGCCCTGTGACTCAACGTAAAGGCTCCTCATCTATGGCGCCCCACGCTTTGGGGGTGCTATCGAGTTCCCTGCATGTTTGCATCTGACCGTTTCGCTTGGCACTTCATCCCCAGCACTCGCATTCCTCTCCACAGAGGTTTGCGGCCCGGGCGTTGGCTTGGAATCTTGGATTCGGGGCGTAGAGTATAAAGAGGTCCCCTGAACCCTACTGTAAGTAGTAGCTTGCATTTTCTTTTCTGTTATCTTTATATAATCCCTACATAACGCCTACGTAACTTCATATTTGGGAATACGAAAAGCAAAGCCGCTGTCTGAAGCATCGCCAGCCATGTAGGGGCAGCAGCCTTCCAGGACTTGAAGGTACAGGGCTCACCCGGTTCTACTGGTACCTGCTTCTGTGGGCTACATGTGTTGTTTCAACAGCTTTCTTTTGAGGTTCGAGCTTGGATGATACAACCATCTTTGAGGTATGGCATAAACATCTCGGCTAAATCAAGGAAAGCGGCTGCTAACTCAGCATTTCTTGTATATCGAGAAAAAAAACACCGTCCCGTGTGGGTGGGGAAGTGTGCTCACGTACCTCAAGGAAGCCCAGGTTCACCCTGAGTGCTCCCAGGAGCTGATGTCCAGGCGAGAAACCATGAAAACAACCGTGAAAATAAATGTGCAAAATGAGGAAGCAAAAAACAAGAAGAGAAACCCTGAGATCCTTCTTGAAATCCTTCATAAGAGGATCCTTTCATGAAAGGATTTTGGTATCTCCCAACCCCCCCCCCCGGGAAATTAGGACCCTGCAAATGCTTTGACCTTAAGGCCTATGGATTTGGGGGATGGGGCTGCCACAGTCCTTTCATTATCCTTAGACCCATAGCTTGCTCTCAAAAGTGGTTGAGAAGCGAGCCTTCGGGTGGCAGCTGCTGCTGGCTGGCAACGTTGGCGCAGTCAGCAGTCTTTGGCTGCCTTCGAGATGAATGAAACCTCTCCCCTTCATATGAGCTATAGTATAAATTCCTAGTATCCCCCCAATAACCCTATAATTGTCCCCTGTATAATCCCCTATATAACCCCCCCTTAAGGAGTTTAGACTATAGTACATATGGTTTAGAGTTGGTGTAATATTGGGAAGTACCGACTGTTAGGGTTAGAGGCTTAGGATTCAGTGTTGAGGATCAAATGAATAAGACTCTAGGCACCTGGGCAACTTCACCATGTAGATCGGCTGGGAGATGTTGGCCGCATCATAGCAAATCATCTTCCCCCTGCATGAGCCAGGGCTATTTGTGACCGTTCCTCAAGAGCAGGTCTCATCCACCCACAAACAGCTGCATAATGATCGTATTCAAACGTTCTATAGCCCCTAATTTGTACCCTACTGCAATCTGGTGCTGGGCGGCGCAGTACCCAATTCATGACTTTAAATATGAGAATCTTCAATGAAGTGCACCCCCGAAACATTGCCGCATAGAGTTGGGACATCCTAAAGAGGTGAAGAGGGAGGTAAATAAGTCGGGCGGCACAAGAGGGCCCTCACAAAGTGCCTACTTTTTTGAGCAAGCTTTTTTGTGGCTCTTCATGCAGACCAGACATAAATTTCTAGCGGGTCCGTCTGAAGCCACAACTGCCCAGCTGCCTGACAACTTCAAGCTGAACCTTCGGTCCAGTAGGGTCCACCCTGACAAGTAGAGATTTCACACACACCCGTTGCCGGGACTCAGTTTAACGACACGGACCCATAGCCGCGCGAAACTTAGTAGGAAAAACAGAGTGCTTCCAGACCGTGCTGAGGGGAGGAAGGAAAGCCCTAGTCACCTCAAAAGAGGACCTCCCCCAGCCTCAAGCAGGATGCGTGAAGAGGTGACGACTTCGCCAGGACCTGTAAGGGACACAGAAGCCTGACGACGAATCGACTAGCAACTCTGGCTATCGAGGCCTACACAATTTTTGCCTAAACCGGGTTGCTATAACGCGTAAGACAGAAAAACCATTGCATCTATGTCATTGACAGTTGTCCTCATCGTTGTCGTCGTAGCCGCAGCAGCAGGAGCAGTAGCCGTAGCAGTAGCAGCAGTAGCAGCACTAGTAGTAGGAGGCGACCCCTCCGCCCTAGGCTCTATATTGTTTGATATAGACTTGTTTCGTGTGAAGACGGGTTGGGGTTGGGGTGAAGGTGGGGGTAGTTACGTACAAGCCAAAGTCATTCTATAGCCAACCATCCTCCCTGACCCTATAACCCCGCAAGCTTTCCGCAGCGAAAAAGATGTCGCCCTCATGCGCTCAACTGCTTAGGGGTCGCACGGGGAGACAGCGGACCAAAGAAATCTCCGATCAGCACTACAGGTTCCTGACATCTCCTAGCACTACTACTGCATGTGGCCGCCTTCTCGGAATGATATAACGACCCCAGTCATGTCTGAAGACCGTGGGATCCAACGGAGAAACCAAGAAACAAGTTACTGATGACGACTTATGAGCAGCAACCTTCACAAATCACAGTCAGAACTTCCATAGCTACAGTTGGCTACAACTATGTTCACCAAGCCCACCCAAGGCCAGGCCCCTTCAAGTCATGGGAATCTCAAAGGAGTTCGAAGGGGGTGGAGGCATGGGCATTCCAGTGAAGCTTTCACAGGATTTCTAGAATTCTCTTCCCCTGGGCCTTCAGAACCTCGAGGGCCGCCATCGACCCGACGATGCCAACTATAGGGCCGAGCACACCGTTCTCCTGCACAGAGCAGGGCTCCATTCCTACCGTCCCTTTGTTGAGGAGTGTGCCTCGAGTTAACATTTTCCTAGGCCTCGTAAATCGGGTTAAGGAATCGTCGATCATTAAAAAGGCTTGTAGGGTATCTGGGTCGCAAATCTATCGCTTCTTCACATGTTGTCAGAATGAGGCCACATTTTGCGCTCATCCTTCGATACCCACCCGCACGCTGGCGCAGCAGCCGCAGCAGCAGCAGCAGCAGCAGCAGCAGCACCTAAACCTGCACTGCACCTGCACAAGCATCACAGGAGTAGTATTACAGTATGTTATTGGAGGTATGGGTAGCAGAAGCATCAGCAGCGTGATAGTTGTGTTCAGTTAACGTGAGGACGTAACCATATGATTGATATTCGTGATGCGGATGGGGCGGGCCCCTAGGGGCCTCCATGTTGAGAAACTTCCAGCGCTTAATTTCTAAACCCTAGTCCCTAATTTCTAAACCCTAACGCTACATACCCGTGCCTCACATGTCATCCAAAACATATAGTAGTTTGCCTAATCCAAAACATATGGTAGTTTGCCTAAATAAGGGGACCCCAATATAGACCCCCAACTACTATAATCTTTATTCTGGGAACCCCCAAAAAGGTACCCCTACTTTGGGGAACCCTAACCCCTATAATCCCCTATATATCCATTTCATTTTCCATTTTCTTTTCCATTTGATTCTCCATTATAGTAGGTACACCTACTTTTTGGAAAGTCCAAAACCCTATGTAACCCCTATATAACCCCTATATAACCCCTAATTTTGGGAAACCCTCAACCCGTTGTACCCGCACGGTGACAGACTCCCGCGCAGGGTCCTCGCAGGAGGACACCTGGGCCATCTCGGGCTCAGCGGACGGCGGGGGAAAAACCTTTGCGGCTTTTTAGTGTTTATATATACTATTTATAGGGTATATATACAATATTTATAGGGATTTATAGGGTATATATACAGTATTTATAGGGATTTATAGGGTTTATATACAATAATTATAGGGTTTATATTATGAGATTACGAGGGTTTGCAGTTTACTTAGGACTGGTTTGGGATTTTACAGTGCAGGGTTTAGGGGTTTACTTAGGACTGGCTTGGGATTTTACAGGGCAGAGTTTAGGGTGTGGTTTTGTTGCAGGACTTCTTTTCTCCGCTGGCAGCAGGTGTAGGCCTACAGGGCAGGGACTCAGAGGCAACCCTAATTCCACGAGCATCTTATAAAGCTTCTGGCATGGGCGCAGGGTTTTGCGGCTTCAGGGTGTCAGGTGTTTAGCGTGTAGGATCTGCGTATCTGTGTTGTTCAAGGTTTGGGCACTAGAGCTTAAATGAGAGCGCTACTGAAAGGAGAGCAGCCGTCATCGCAGACCCGTTGAAAGATCCAGCTTGCAACATCTGAAAAGCCAGCAATTAAAAGCAACATCGCTTTCCGCCACTGTAGCAACTGGTTCCGGCGTCTGGAGGCTTGATTCTGAAGTCTGCAGGTTTGGGGCTTCCATCCGGGAGAGATGCCTGACTGTCATCAAACCTAGAGTTTAGAGCTTAAAGTTGAGAGCTTAGAAAGTTGAGAGCTTTGAAGTTATGGTGTGGGGTTTAGGGTTTGGAGTGTAGGTCATAGGGTACGCCGGTGCTCCCTAGGCAACCGCAAGGATTCCTGGCAACTCCCGTGTGCTTCAACTACAGAACAATTAGTGAGAGGGGGGCACCTGACGAATCCATGAATTCCCAAATTCTAAACCCATGGGTTGGGCTAGGAGAAGCGCTTCATCATGAGAGGGCTATTGTGTAGATTCAATTAAGACGATATGTTTTTTCTAATTAAGAGTGCTTGTAAGGCTTTTAGCACTTCGGAGTGCATAAGGGGATCCCATTTATGAAACCTCCCATAGGAAGTTTGGTCCAAAATACTTACCTGAGCAAACATACATTGGAGGTGTAGCGTTCTGGCTCACAGGTCGTTTTGGCACATACTGGAAAATCACTAGAAATGTAACTTTCACGCTTTAGATGTGCAGAACTGACTGGAACCGACGTTGTCGTAAGCTGGCCGGATTTGCGTTGATTTGTACTACTGGCTCTGTACCAGGTTCAATGCTTGTGTGCGCACTTTGATTTGTAAAGGTGGCGCAACGTTTCTGTGAGCTTGCAGGTGATGCAACTGTTACTACTATTATTATTTAAAATTATTACTATTATTACTATTATTACTATTATTACTATTGTTACTATTATTATTACTATTATTATTACTATTATTACTATTATTATTATTACGATTATTATTATTACTATTATTGTTATTACTATTATTATTAATATTATTACTTTTATTGTTATTACTATTATTATTACTATTATTGTGTAGGCCATGTCCACACTCATATAACCAAGGCTTTGTGAGTTTGGCCTGTCTGCCATTCAGGGATTACACAGACAAACACAGACTCCTGCCTGACCTTCTTGCAGACAAGTCTCGTCTCGGAGGCACGGGCCCCCCTCAAAGTTGTAAAGTGCAATCTGTCCACAAAGCCTCAGTGGTAAGATGGAACAGGAAGAGAAGATTCGGATCCGGGTCCATCCTGTCTTGCAAAAGCAATCTACGCTTCCTGCAATGTCCGCGGGTTGGCTGATGGATGTCAAGAGTCGGATGCAAAAGAGAAGCAAGTGTCCTTCGGGGGGCTCCTTACACACTTATGATCAAGGTGTTCAAGGAAATTGCTGTGCGATTCCACTTACCGTGCAGCCAGCTTCACGCAGCCGGGCAGCCCAACCGCCGACGCGGATACAAGGGGCTTACCTGCAGCAATCGCCGCATCGTTCAGCTGGTAGCGGATGCGCGGAGCATCTGTGCAGTCCACGATCACGTCATAGCCTCACTTTAGATGCAAAGCTAGTGAGTCCGAGTTAAGTGCGTGGTCTTACAATCTTCAACAATACAATCCTTCCTCGTCTCCCCATCTTCCTTCTCCACCCACCTCCCAGACAAGATCAAAAAGCAGTTGGGCGTGCCCTGTCCGTGCTGGATTTCCTTCACCAGCTCTGTAACGGATTATTGCAACAGGATATCGGCATTCAAGTACCACTGACACCAATAATCATGCATGACCCTACGAAACTGAAACCTTGAATATGCGGGAGCAATGCAAGAGGCACTGTTCTAGCCTGTAGTCTATGTCTATGTTACCGCAGTGTACCAGGGTCCACAAACAAGGCCAAAACGGCAGCCCCCACTCTCTGAAAACCCGCACACAGCATTGAGCTCTCCAGCCACTTGGATACATTTTCTCAAGCCTGGCCCCTGAACCCAAAACGCTAGACACTAATCCCTGAACCTAGACCCTTGACCACAAACCCTTGACTGCAAGGTCTAGCCCTACACGCTAAGCCCTAAGCCCCACTCCCTTGACTCTCAACCTTAACCCAAAACCGATAACCCCAGCAATAGTAGTAGCAACAGTACCAATAACACTCGTAGTATGAATCATACTCATAAAACCTATAGTCGTAATGACAATACTAGTTGTAGTGATCATAATAGCAGTACGAGTAATAATCCAATTATATATGGAGATCTTACTAGAATATAACCAAAGCCATATTCTATCTACTTAAGGGGACCTATCTTCCCCTAGTTTCCATTTAATTTTCCATGTTCTTTTCATACGGGAATAAACCCTAAACCCTACATAACCCCCTTAAGGGTCCCCCTATACCCCAAACCCTTAACCCTAAGTAGTAGTTTCCATTTTCTTTTCCATTATCCCCATATATCCCCAATAACACCTTAAACCCTAAACCCTAAACCCTAAACCCTAATATAACCCTAATATAACCCCTATATAACCCAAGGGGGACTATATCGTAACCCTGAAAAAACAGACCACAGCCCTGGCCAGGCGGCGTCTCATCAAGCGAGCAGCTTCCTTAGCTCCTTTCAGATTTGGGGGTTTCCCAAAATTAGGGGTACCTTTCTGGGGGTCCCCATAATAAGGATTATAGTATTTTGGGGTCTATATTGGGGTCCCCTTATTTAGGGAAACTACCATTTAAGAGGGCTAAAAGGATCACAACCTAGAGGTTAACTTGGGTGTTTTGGGGATTGTGGATTGGGGCTTAAGATGGTCTACAGATGAGGACCTAGGATGAGATTCTCGATGTGGGCTGCCTTCAGGGGATCCTGCAAGAATACGCAAATGAAAATCAGCATCATCATCATCATCATCATCATGAACGTCATCGTTGTCACAAACATCGTCCAACAAGGAAGTGAGATCTTAAGGAGCAAGAAGCCTGTCAGAAGTGTTGGCGGTGTCACTATTCTGCTGTATGCGCGTTAATTGACAAACTCAATCCTGGCAAAACTTGCCACCTAAGTTTGCAACTGTGGCCAGGCTGTAGGGTAACTTGTCAAGGAAAAGACATGGAAAATTCACGTTTTGGGTTTTGTAAGAATTGTGGCGTCCCTTTTTGGGACAAGCCTGTATGCATTATAATATCTCCGGATGAAAGAGACGGACCGCCTGTGTTTCGGAAATACTCGTTTAACCTTGACAGCGAAAGGTATCTGCCCAGTTCATGATGCTGCGTCCGAGCAACTTCTGTGTCCGTCACACGCTGGGCATACGCCTGTCAAAATCCGGCAGGCAATAGCTACGATGCCCTCACACCCATAAGAACCAACACCGCCAACAGCACCACCAATACCACCATGAGCACCGCCGCCGCCACGACCACAAGGAGGAGGAGGACGAGGATGAGGACAATGACACCATTTTCTATCACAAATGACACAGCAAAGACCATCATCATTCAGCTTGACTCAGTCAAAGCTGTTCCATGCTCTCCAGAAGCACCTTCACGCAGCGGCCGAATTCGGGGGACTAAACTTGATGGCAAACAGAACAGGTTTGCTGAGGTGTATGGAGAAATGATCCTGCTTGGGCCACCCAGCCTTGCAAAGCCTTGTCTGACTGGCTGCGAGTAGGGAATAAGGGGAAAAATATGCATATATATATATATATGTCTATATTCTCTAGTGGTTATACAGGGATCATATCCATATTCCCTCCTAACAACCAGTAAGTTGTACGACAAAGGATCCTCTCCTGAAGCCCTTCAAGCCCCGACTTTTCAAATCAAAATCTGCTACCAATGCTTTGCCTGCCTCCACGCAGACGTTAGGGTTCTGGGCCCGACAGGTCTCGGCCAAGGAAATGGCCTTGCCTGATACCCATCCAACGTTGGTTATGCTGTTGTCTTTGTTCTTGTTTGGTGGGCTTTCAGGTACTTGCCTGATTCGCGGGAGGTCTGGTTGCAAATTAGAAGTTGTTCAGGGATTTGGTGAATGTTCACCCTGAGACACATCAAGGGCTCCTTGCTTGTGTTCTGCTCCTCTTTGTTGTCTAGTTTGGACGTGGCTCCTGGCTGTCCGAAGGCATCAGACGAGCGATGAGAACCAGTTCAAGGGCTGGGCTTGTAGCAAACGTATTGGCTACCAACCGGCCAAACAAGAGTTGATTCTTCTGCTGCCTAAACTGCTACAAATGAAACGAAAGCAAAATCCTATAAACTTTTTCCAAACAGATGGACTACCCTGTCAGGATGTTACAGAGAGCGCCAAGCACAAGGATGTCTTCCAGATTAATGCCCACCTACAGACGCCACGTATTAGCATAAACATTATGAAGCCTTCCCTTCCCTTTAGTAGGGACCCAGACTTTGAAAACCAAAACTGAACTGGGCTAGCGACTTTTGCTCTTGCTGCTCCAAAGATGCCCGATCTGACGGTGTAAATTGGATTCCTGCACCGAGACCCCAAAGCAACGAGATAACGCACAAGCTTGGGGCTTGCTTAGGGACAAGAATGTCCTCCACAACGTCTCCGTCCACGATCGCCAGGCGCCCAACACCTGCCATTTGCTTGGGCTCATGGGGCCTGGGGCTGCAAAGGGGATCTCAAACTGCAGATGACGTATCATTGTCAACATTTCCTTGATTTCTTTGCGTCAATCTGTGTTTACACTGAAAGGTCGCCTGCGGCCGCAAGGTACATGGCCACGGGGCATCCCAGTCCACCAGCGCCGACGATCAACACGCTTCCTCAACCAGAGGCCCTCTTCAAAGCTTGCCCGCTCTATGGCTTTTTCCAGGTCGATGCATTCGATCCATTTTCAAGCCACCTCCGCATGCCAGTTAAATAATGACCTGTAATTTGCGTTAAGTTTGCATTGGACTGGGATCATTCAAGGACACGCAACCAGCCCTCAAGCCCAAATCCTCACAAGTCCAAAGCGCAAATCAACTCTGCGGGCTTGTGCTTTTCTGATTGATCCCAGAATCACATATTTATGTATGGGGGAAGATGACAGTCAAAAATCGATCTCAGCTTCTATAATGGTGGTGGTAACATCCCGATTCTAAATATTACTCAGCTGAGGGTGGAGTGTTCGACAAACTTGAAAAGGACAAGTTAAGGAAGCTAAGGGACATTTTCAAAAATGTATATGGCTTCTTCAGACACGATGAAGTTGATTCAGCCTCCAAATCCACACGCGGAGTTCAAGCAGCCACCGGCTCAATCTAAAAACTTCCTTTGCACTTCCCTCTCGGCCCGGAATTCACTGGTGGCTGAAGTCTGACTCACTCAACCCATGACAAATTCCAATGATCACCCGAAAATCGCAAACCCGAACCCTTAAGCCTTGCAGTGGGTCCTTGAAAAATCTCTCGCTGGCCCTCCGGCCCCAGCTTCGGCAGCACCACCTGAAAATGTCCACGTGGCATAGGGGTTGGGGTCTAATGTCTGGGGTGCAAGAATCAAGGTCCAGGGTCTGCTTGTGTAAGGTTTATCGTCCGGTCCCGAACTGCCCACACCCTAGCACTCGCCACTCGGCGTCACGGAGCCCTCAGGCGCGGAGTTATCTTTAAGATCATGGGTCCGCTCTTGGGACCTCAAATAAGTAAAGCCCTACTGGCCTAAACCCCGAGCACCAAGCCCAAACTCCTGAACACATGAAATCTACTAAAATGTCAACCATGTTTACAAAACAGGATTGGAACAGCTACCTTGGCCACTTGACACCTGGCAGCCATACAAACACGCTGCCGCCTTAGAAGGGGTTATATAGGCTATATAGGGGATGTATATGGATAATGGGCAAAATGTACGGGATGTATATGGATAATGGGCAAAGGAAAGGGAAGCTACTATCTAGGTGCTCAGCATCACTCGCGCCTTCCCTTTTTGCAACTGCGTGAGCGAGGTTCCCGGTGCGTGAGCACAAAGAGTTTCCGTGGGACGTCGGGCGAGGAGGGAGGGCAAGCTTGAGCAAGGCCACGTTCACCATCGCACCTATGGCACAGGTGCTCAGCATCACTCGCGCCTTCCCTTTTTGCAACTGCGTGAGCGAGGTTCCCGGTGCGTGAGCACAAAGAGTTTCCTCCACCCACAGTTCCCACCATTTGCTTAAGCGGACTGGCCCACGGAAAACTGAGCATACCAAGCAGTCGTTGGCGTTCGAAGCAAGGTCAAAATGTTCAGCAAGCGAAAGAATGGAGTCAAAGGCCTCAACCAGAGAGTACAGCTTTGCCTGGGTCTGTTTCGGAAGTCGGTGAATAAACTGCAATGAGGATACTTCTTGGATATAGATTTCCATGGTGCGATGGTTTAACCATCTCCCACGTCTCCTCACCAATTCAGCGTCTTCAGTAGTAGACAACAGCCATGTTGCACCTCCAGCTCGCA
>CAJNIZ010003125.1:0-28966 GCA_905231905.1 Symbiodinium pilosum | reverse complement strand
TCACCATCGCACCTATGGCACAGGGTTTAGGGCTTTAAGGTTCAGGGTTTAGCGTTTGTCGTGGGTTCTTTGAGGCAGGACGCTATAAAGTCTAGACTACTACGTAGTGCGCAATGAGGAAGGAAGGCATGAATCCCTACAGTAGTGCCTGTATGAAGGGTTGCGGGCTGGCAAGCCCTCCCCTCCCCCTTTGGTGCGCTGTGGTTGGGTTTGGATCTTGGGGAACATAAATGATATGACATATGAGGTCGGATAAAAAGAGTTTTGGACAAACGTTCAATGAATATTCTAGAAGCGGGAAGCAGAGAGAGTATGTCTGTCGCATTGAGAAGATTACAAATACATGTATATACATATATATATATATGTAGAGATGGGGCTGGGGGAAATACCATTGAGGTGGGGCGCAAAGCGCACCGCGCACAACCAAAGATTCCCCAAAGCTATCCTTGTAACCATTCTTCCACTCCCTTCTAAACACCAGTGAGATTACCATCAAAAACTTAGAGCGCAAATCCTATATCCCAAACCCTACTGCAAGTAAACCCTAAGCCATCATTCAGTCAACAGCTCACCTGGCGGCCATACTGCTCCACCTGCTGGCGGGAGAGGCCACCTCGGCTAAACTCAAAGCCCTGAACCACAAAGTGGATACTGCGCCTCTGATAAATAATCGCCAATATCAATGGGAGATCTATTCGAGGTATCGTATAATAGGCCTACACAAGGAATCAAAAACCATGAGGTGGGTAACTATTTACGCCTACATTAAGCCAAATTGATGGCTCCCTTGTTGAAATGACAAAAGGCCTGTGCAAGGCTGGAAGGGAAGGCTACTGTTCAGGGTTTCGCTATCTTTTTTTTTCTCAGGCGCTGGGATGGTATCAGTCTAAGTCAACCGGGCCAGAGCATGTACGAGGCACGGGACACTCTCAAAACGAAGTTCAAGAAAACAGCCTGTGGAAAGTCGAGAAGTCGCGATCGGAACAGCCAACGTAACTTATCAAGAACGCCATAAGTTCCTGGCCCTGTACATAACGAGCCCATGAATCGGAAGGATGCTCCGGACGGTTTTTCTACATCAGACCTGCAATTACATACTGAAACCTACAGGTATCATCCCCAAAACGCAGAGTCTGCCCTTGTGACTGACAAGACATGCCCAGCTATGTCCTGGTACTATATCACAGAACATTCGTTCTCTTGAAGATTCTTGTGGGACTTAGATCGCCCCATTAAGCCAGGCAATACTTCCTCAACGCCTTTCATGCAACACCCTTCATGCACCCTTTGCAAGCCTGGCTTCGTCCATACTACTCCCTAGACTCCTATTTCAACCCTACGCGAAACCCTTAGGCCAGAAAAGGAAGTGCCATCCGGGCTGCAGCCGGCCCAAAGTGACGCATCGGCGTGCTCCTTGCGGAAGAGGCTCCGAAGGCCCTTGAAGCAGTCCTCCGAAAGTTGGGAGATTTCTCAAAACCAGGGTTTGGTGAGGGTTTTGCAGAGTTTCTGTGTAGAGGTTCTTCGTCGGTGTGCTCTAGAACGAAGATTGTGTGTTGAATTCACATGCAAAGTCGGCCAAAGCCCGTGGTCTGAGAAAAGTTGCAAAGCCTCTCTAGGACTAACCACCAATGATTCTCCAAACTGTGAGTCCCTTGCAAGCCTGCAAAATTGCTACAAGTAGCATTGCACTGTCACAACGGTCAGGACCTGCATCTGGAATCTGGGCCTAGGGGATAGGATTTAAAGTTTAGTGATTTGGTTTAGGAATCTGACCGGCTTTCGAACTTGGTAGCACCAGGCAGCCCAGGGGTTTACATGACATCATGTTTGAAGGCTCTAGTAGGTTGGAGGTGGTAACGCTGATCTCCCTGCGGCTGCTAAGCTTAGGTTTTGGGCTTTGAGGCCTTCAGGCCTTTGAGGGCGGTATGGGGGTTGCATAAGATTTGCGTGGGCTTTACAATGCAAAGGCACGTCAGGAACAAACACCCAGACCCTCGCACTAATCGTGTCAAGAAATACAGACAGTGACTGTAACCAAGCAGATCTCAGGCACAGCTAACCCGTTACCTGCAAGCCTGCTTCATGCACAGGTATGGCAGCGCTACGCCTTCAAAACAAGGCGCGCTACGCCTTCAAAACAAGGCATAACTGCTCAAGCAAAGACTAGGAAAGGCGTGCCAGGGAGGAGCTTGAAAGCACTGCACCGTTTGGGCAGACACGCTATCTAGCACCAGTGGAAACTATGCTGGTAGCTGGCAAAAAGCAGACAAAAGGTTATGGTTCTAACCTGGTTTTAGCCTGCATGCTTCACTCAGATGCAAGGCTAATTTCTGCAAGGCCGTGTGCCCATTAGCCTGCCAGTTCTACTTCTTCGGGACTTCTCTTGGCTTTTGAACTTCTGCGAGAAATCATTAGGCTTCGATGTGCAAGATACGGTAAACAAACCTCAGAGCCGAACTTCTAGCCTCCCTACAATACAAAAGAAGGCGAAGTCACTTCCAAAATTTTGCTACAACATCAGACCCTGCATGCAAATTCACCACCACCACCTCCGCCACCACCACCACCACCACCACCAGCAGCAGCAGCAGCAGAAGCAGCAGAAGCCACCACACCGCCCGCTGCCACCACCTAAAGCTCTCCCAGTCCCAGTCTTTTGGCAAATGCGACTGCGTGATACAACTCCTGACACCACTACAAAAGCCAGTACGCCTACCAGCAACCTGATCACATCCAGTCCGTGAAGCACCACGACGTGCCATCAGCGGATCTTGCCATGGCAGTCTTCAGGAGCGTCGTAACGACCAATGGGTCTGACACTAAAGGTTACAGCTTGGTATGCGATGTTCGTTCCCATAATGAGACGTGTCAACGCAAAATTCGCTGGAGGCGACGGATCCGACACACAGAAGTTTCCCAAGGCGCCCTTTGTTTGCGACAAAGGCCAGGTTGCTGGTATCATCCGCTTGCTGTTCTTGTGGTTGGCTTCCACACTGACACTGTCATGATTGTAACATGTCAGGGAGTTCTGGATCTAGAGGGGTTCTTTCCTGCCGCCCTTACCATGCCATGAACCCATAGTCAAGCAAGACTGGCGACTCCTCTAATTACCATTCTTGCACAGCTGCAAGGCACTTGTTTCCTGTCCATGCACCCACAAAAAACCCAACGGTGTAGAAAAGGCTTACTTTATGGTCAACCGGCTCTTTGGGTTAGGAAAAAACTCTTCATCCAAAAGCGCCGTGAGATAGCATGCGCTGCTTTCTTGCGCACCTTTGCACACGACCTCACGACATGTCTGGGGACACTCACCATGGCTTGCTTTGCAAGGCCATGAAGTGACCCGCTTGATTACTGACGTGCGGGCTTTCAAGCATCCAGAGCTTCATCAGAGATGGGCCCTTCTCAGGCTGAACACCCTGCAACTCCTGGTGGATCTTTAGAGGTTCCACCTTTCTGATGAATGCTCACGTGCAAGAAGCACCGCAGGCAAAACGGTAAGGCTTCAGCTTCAACTCAAGATACCCACTTGGACCTGATCCCAGGAAACCAGCTTTACATAGAACGTACCCAACTACCAGTCACAAACACACACGATGAGGACAATGATGCCAGCAACCAGACCACACTGCTACGAGTCCAATGATTGTGGTGGCAGTAGGCTTGTTATGAATGATAACAAGGCATGGACCCTTGGGGCGAAACGAACTAAACATGGCAAGCCTGGACTCACACGACTCTGCGGTTCAGAGTCCCATGGAGGCCTTCAGGGAGGATTTAATGAATGAAACCATTTCTGAAACGTTTTGGGCTCGGGTGGCACATACTACACTACTCCTGCTCCTACCCCATGCTGGGGTCGCTCTTGGATGCTGAACGGCAGCAACTCAAGAGCCTGAGGGACACCCTCATCTCGACCACTACAAAAACACACCAAAAGCTGTCCAAGGCCTCTGCAGGCGCAAACTCGGGCATTCGCTAGAACCAGGACTCTACCAATCCCCCATTTTCATACGGCAACTACCCAAGAGGCCAGCAATCTCCTAAGCATCACTACACCCACTGCCACAACCCGCGACGCCGCCGCAACCGTCGACGCCGCCGACAGCCACCGCTGCGGCCGCCACCATCGCCACCACTACCGCCACAGCCACCACCGCCGCCACAGCCACCGCCGACGCCGGCGCCGCCACCATCGCCACCACCACCAACCACCCCCACCACCACCACCACCACCACCACCATCACCACCAACAACACCGCACACTACCAGAATCGCCGCAGCCGCCGTCACCACCACCACCACATAACCACCACCACCACCGCCAGCACCACCACCACAACCACTCTCTACTGCTACTACGACTGCTACTGCACGCCTGCTCCTGCTAGCGCTTCTGCTAGTCCTACTACTACTACTCCTACTCATTGCTCCTGCTACTAGAACTATTCTTCCTGGCAACACCACTGCCGCCTTGGGGGACTGCGACATGGGCGACGGCAACACTACTGATGCTACAGGTGGATACCATTCCTCCATTTCACCCTGCTTTCCGCCAAGCCGCTATACACATGAGAGTCAGAGCAAGCACAAGGCAGGAGACTGCCAGGGCGCACATCAGCCTAAGCATCTGCAGTGCACAAAGTGTATGGTTCAATGAGCTCCTAGTTTTCAATGTTCGGCTTTACCGGTTTTCATCTCCAGACAAAGATTGAAATTGCTGCAATGAGTGTCAAGACACTTCTGTGGCACGGTTTTGCCTCGCAACTCCTGACAGGTGGATGGTTTGTTTTCCCCTTGCGGTGGACGAGATAGAATAGGGATCAGGTTTAGATGTCTCTAGTTAACATTTCCTGTCGCGTTCTAAAGTTCAGGGTGGGAGGTAGGCCCGGTAGGCTTACTCGAAAGAGAGGCAAAACGTAGAAACGCGAAACTGTTGTGATGATTGATAATGTTCTGCAGGAAACCGGGCAATGGAGATCCGGCAAATTCCATATGATGCTCGTAGGCTCCCCCGCTCAAGGACCTTCAGAGTGACTCTATGTAAAGATCTATGCTTAAATGCTAAGACCTTGGCTGGCCTACAGGCCCTTAATGACCTTAAACCCAAAGCCTTCAACGTGGGATCAGGCTCTGAACCGAAGGCGCCTTGAAGATCACGATGCCCATGATTACTGACAGAAGCAAGCTCGAGGTGCCGAACATGAAGCCGACAGCCTTGGATGTAAGGATTGAAGAATAAGGCAGGGTCAGGGCTTAGGATTGAGGAGTGTGGGGTTCGAGTGCTGTGTTCTTGAGATGAAGTGGATAGGGCCTGGTTCTGTTGCAACTCCTTTCTTTGTGCAACCATCGCATGCTGCACGCAATGTCCCAGTGCTCTCGAAATGCAGGCGCATGCCAAAGTTTGGTCCCAGTTCTCTGCGTTCCCTTGAACCAGGCAGAGGCATTGCATTATGTGAGCCCTAAACCCCAAATTGCAAACCCCAAATCCAGCTCCCTCGGATTTTACCCAGCCGCATGGCAGAGACCATGTAGAGAAAAGTTGACACAGCAAAAACTACACTCAGGGAAATGACAGATAAGACTGTAATCACAGAGGATTAAGAACCGTCTGCGATCTCCTATCACTGCCATGCCAGTCTGGATGGCTACGCTTTCGAATCCGAGGACTCTGAACAAAGGTTGCATGTTCGCCCTTCCGTCTCAGGAAACATCAAGTCCTTGACCTTGATTCGACATTATATAACCCCAATATAATGTAGTAGCTTCCATTTTATTTTCCATTATCCCATTATAACCCCTATACAATCCCCATATTTGGTATTTTGGCCTGCCAAATCAGACAGCCTCGGCTCATTTCGTGACACTAGTCTCCAAGCAGCCTCACAAGCTTGATGTCTGTCAGCAGTCCAGAACACCCTACAGGCCCCGAATGCACCAAAGCTAGACAGGGATACGCGAGCAACTGTAAAAATTCTTTAGCTGGAGTTTTTTTCAAATGAATCCATCTTTAATCCAACGCCGGTTCTTGGTGGGGAACAAAATCATGCACCCTCTGCGATAATACAGTCGTTTCCATGTTCTTTAAACCCTAAACCCTGAACCCTGTCCCTGAAAGCGCTCCGTTTGCTGTCTCATTTGATCCTAGATTGTCATGATGGGGTCAATACACATACTCCCTATATTACCCTAGATCCTCAACCCTAAACCCAAGATAGCAGCTTCCATTTTTCCATTACCCCAGGATAACCGCAAGCCCGCAGTATAACCCCAATGTAACCCCACTGTAAAGCCAAACCCAAAACCAACCACTGGCCGACCTGGCCTTCGAGACCACTGGCGAGCCTAGAGCATAGACATCAACTTAGTCAACTCATATGGGTAGCTGCCAAAATTACAGCCCCATTTTGGTACCCATAAATATTAGGTACCGTACTATAATCTATAACTCAAAGGGGTCCAATATTTTTGAGAATAGTCCACATGAACAGGAAGCTAGATTACAAGGGTTGTAGGACGTGTAGCGTTGTGGGCGTTGGATTTGAAAGCTATTTCTCGAGAATTTCAAGTCCAGAGATCAGAATTTGGGTAGTTTTGAGATGTTTCCGAGCGCGTGCCCTCAGGGACCTTAGGGACATGGGGAGATTTGGAGGGGTTAAAGGGAGCCGTACTTGCGGAGCATTCATATTTTTGGTCTCTAAAATGGACACCCCTTATATACACACACTCGCCAATGTTAGGTCAAGAACCCTGTCATATACACCTACCTGAAACCAGATTGAAGATGACACGCCTTTGCATGTAACATAAACCCTCGGGTCTTGGAACATGCTTTCCATTAGAAATCCACTGCGATGCTTGAGTAGAATTATCGGTCGGAGAATTATATTTGGGGTACTGACAACCGTATCTACATGGCAAACAACGACTATTCAAGCATGCCCTGCCTACAAGAAAGAGGAACTGCCCCGTGCCAACACAGATGCCAGCAAAGGCATCGAGCAGGACCGCCTGACAGGGTTGAGCATATAGGGCAAGGGTGACCGTCTTTGGTTAGAGCTGTTACGGTTGCCATGCGAATCCGAATGCCGCAACGGCGTGCAAGGCCTTTCTGAAGCCTGGTCTCCATATACACATGTACAGAACCCAGGTGATTTCACTAGCATTTCCGTACTGCCAACCAAAGCAGGGAAACGGTTTCAGGTCTGAGGTTTGGGGTTACGCGGTGCAGATGTCAAGCTTCGCGGAGTGGGCTAAAGGTCTGGATGTGTCAGGATTTATCCAAGAGCGGGCCGGGAATATGCCACAGTCTTTGTTCCTTGCTGAAGACTCGATAGATGTCTATGCGCGGACTTTCGCAATGAGAAGGGAATTTGTTCATAGCTCCTTGGGCTCTATTTCGTTCCCTTGGGTATGTACCATATGTCTCACACGCACAAGAAGAAACACCACTCCCCGAACCTTCCGGCGATGCCGACAGGCATTGAGGTATCCTGGGTCCTACCCAGATTGGCACTCGATGATGCACTGTTCAAGACAACTGTTCCTGTGACTTCTGCCTCCCACAAGTACATGGCCTTGCTGATGGATTCCGCTTCAAATTCTGAAAGTTCATAGGCAGTGCAAGGCAAGTCTTTGCAGCCAAACGCACATGGCAACTGAGACATCTGGGTTCTTCGAAATATCCAGTCATTAACAGTCCAGCAACCGAAGGAAATCAACATACATCATGGGTTCTCCAGCCGCCATCACTCATATGGGGTGCGATCCGCACCCCTAACTTTCCAATCTTTTCAGGAGCCCCTATGAAAAATTCTCACGGGCCAAGAAGCCGCTGACCACGGCAGATGGCACCGAGAACACAGAGCGCCCCTTGCGCCCCTGGTGGCAATACGAAATCCAGGTCACCGTCGTCACCTTAGAGCACTCTTTGACCGGGGCTTTGCAGCTTCTGCTGGCTGGCATTCAGGGGGTCTGAGGGGTTTAGACAATTTTGGTTGGCCTGGGCTAAGACGATCATCCGGTGCAGCAGCAGCAGCAGCAGCAGCAGCAGCAGCAGCAGCGGCGCCGGGTGCAGGGTAAGGACATATAGTGTACTAGTGATCTTTCCAAGAACAAAAAACAAACCTAGCCGCTAGCCATTCTTATTGCTGGTTACGCTTGTTTTTGTGCTCCAACTTGCACAGAGCGACTTTCCTGTATTCCTTGGCGTTTATTTCGTGCCTGGCCGTCTCCCCGTTCAAAACCCAAAACGGAGTCCCCTGTGGCCTCATGATGAGACGCCTTTGTAAAAGATTTTTTTCGCAGCTTTTCAAAGATTCTTAGGGTTTTAAAAGTCTTCCTGTCCGTATTCCAATCCAAAACGGGCTCCCAATTGTGCTGATGATGCTGGCGTATGGGGCGCGCGAGGCCTCGTTGGCCTCAGATTATGCTGTTTCCTGGGCAATGCACACAAAAGCTTTCGTACGCTTGTCATGCAGTGCAGGTTTTGCCAATGCTGAAATTTGCAACCTGAAATACTGCCTACAGCACGCATGTTGAGCGCTGTTGTTGGGGTTTATAGCGCATCTTAAGGTCCAAGCAGACCCCTAAGAGCCAGCGTCATGAGCATCATGGAGCCTCTTTGGGCACCCGTTTCCTTCTTGACACCACACATACGAGGTTCCAACACAAAACCCCAGGTATGTTGAGGTGTCCAAACATGAGAAACGAAGACCCACTTGTGCCGACGATGCTGCCCCGACCAAACCCTCCGTAGCCTGGCTAGAAGTCTCAAAAAGGCGTCCAAAAATCACGGCAGGGGTGCCACCCCGTATAAGCATAGCTTGCCTTGGCATGCATCTGCCCTGGACCATAACGGATAGGTCGGACAACTGTGACTGCTGCCACACGCACGACCGTGCCCAGCATGTTGGTGCCCAGACTTGTCTTCTGCGCAACTTCACTATGACTACTACGGCTCTCCGGCGATCACTCTTATGACTTGACACGTTGAGCAGGGCTTGCAAAGTCAGACAGTTGGGTCAAGACCTGCCGGGTGGGCTTTCGTGCTGCATTTCCTCCTCCGGTAAGATGTGGAGGATTCCAAAAGCTGCTGCGGCGGGATTTCCGAAAATTGAATCCGCCCATTTGCAACAATGCTTGTTACATGACCCCTGGGTTTTGAAAATCCCCGTATGGCAATCAAAGGCTTTGCCTCTTTCTGGCCAGTAAGGAGGCGCACTTTAAGGTGGAGACCTACTGTGGATCCAAAACTAAACCCCTTCTTACTACCCTTCCCCACAATTAACCCCAGACAAGAAGCAATTACGATTTGTTTGATTCTTGTGTATCAGGAGTGGGTAGTAAGGAGGTGGTAAAGTAGGACCCCACAAACCTGCGAATACCTCAGAACTCTTCAAGGTACACCTCACCAACCCCGGCAGTCACCGAACCCGAAACGCTTAACCCGTACCTTGCGCTAAATAATATGCAGACCCATATACGCTCTGGTCTTTGTAGTGCCCCATCTGAAGCTCCATATTAGTTAGCTTAAGGGAAGGTAGCCAAATATGTGCTGCGGTAGCAGCCAGTGGAAAGATGGAGATGAGCTGCCCAAACCTCAGCCAACGGTTCAGGATCCCATTCCGGGGTCCCGTTTTCGTACCCACACCCCCAAACGGGCACAGAATTTCGAGAATAGCCCCGTTCTGCGGCCTCCTGGGCTATTAGCCCCTGTTCAGGCTCTGCTATTGGGGTGAGAAGGGTGATATGAGGCCGCGCACAAGCGGGTGACAGGGTACCTGAAATGCACGTCTTTGGAGCACTTTATTTGCAGATTTGGGGTTAGAATGGCTATTGCTGGATCAACGCATTTTCAGGGCAAATTCTTGAGTTCCCAAAAGTGTTCATGCTTCGCGAGATCGAGAAAGCTGGAAGGGAAGAGAAACCTTGCATGACAAAAACGGCAGCGGTTCAATCTGACCCACCCAGCAGGCATGGAGACCTACACCCCGTACGATGAGGGGGTGTAGAACATTGTAGATTGAAAAGTCCATTGCCAAGGTGCATGAAGCAGAAGAGCTGACTAAACGGAGACAGGTTCCCGAGGGCGACAGCAGCCGTGCTGATGGGGCCAGGGCTACCCTGAGTTGATCTTGGTTTTGGGTTCGGGTTCGCTTTTTGGACGCTGTAGGGATGCAAATTTGATCTTTAAGGGTGTTGGTAGAAGTTTGGGTGGGTTTTGCAGGACTTGTTCAAGGTCTGCATACTCAAAAGGCACAAGCTCGAAGTCTCTCTCAATACAGTCTGGGACAAAGGGTAAATCTCATGGGATTCTAGACTACATTGTGCAGTATCTAACAGGAATCGGTGCAATTCAAACCGAATGGCAAGAAGGCGTGCCAACCCATCTGCAAGAAAAATTGGATTAGACGCTGGAAACGGCGGGATGCCCAATTTTACCGCGAACACCCAAAACTGAACAGCGCTGACCCGATGTCCTAGCACAAGTCGAGGCATACAGGTAACGGAAAAAGCGTACTGGTGGCCAGAAGGGTGCCCAGGAATGGATCCCACTCAAACCTCCTAAGATATCCCCAACAATCGTTCGTGTATTCCAATCCTTCACTTTCTATCAGCAATTTTGCGTCACAGCATGTTGTGGCAAGACTTCTGTGTGTTCCATACGGTTTAGGCCTCTGGGTCTTAGAGGATATAGGGTTTAGCACTTCGCCACAAGTACTTGGAGTGCTGAGGCCAGCTGAACTGCTGCAGACAAACAGACAGAGGGCTTCAACCCTGACAACAGAAACCTCTTGCCATGCACTGCCAGGCATGTCTACGCAGATATCTGACCAAGAATACGCTCGGCATCCCAAACATGCAGCCAAGCGTCAAGGAATATTCCTGATGCATTCACATGCTTGGGTCTGGCTTAGGTTTGAGACGTGTGTGTGTGTTTGTGAGGGCTTTTGCAAGACTGTAAATACTTGGGCCATTACTTGGGGCTTTCAAGAAAGCAGGACCGCACTCGTAAACACAAAAAAGCTATGCAGTCCTGATTAAAGGGATTCCCAAGAAGAGGACCCAATTTTCGGATACCTGGACTTTATCCCAAGAATGTCGTAGCATGGAGCCGAAGGGGTGTCTTTTTGCTTTGCAGGGCTTCGGGCTTAGGGTGAGTGTAGGGTTTGGGGGTCCAGGTTGTTATTTTCCAGGGCTTAGGACTGAAAGAACTGAATCAAGCTTGGGCACCAGCAGCAAGGGGCAGGACGAAGGCGACGCAGCTGAATTTATCAATTTCCTTCCAAGTGAGTGTCTCTTTTGCGGCCCCCATAACAAGGAGTACATTCTGGGGCTGATCCTAAAACATAAGACCCTACATACTCTGAATGGCCTAAATGCCCCAAATACCCTGAATACCCTAGACCACGGGACTCCTCCAAATCAGCCATCGCTACGCTCCGACGGTTCAGGGATCGCAGGTATTTGGAGTTCTCGGACTTGAACTCTGTAACCTTTTGACTCACCATGTCCTTGCGAAGGAGGGTGCTTGAAGGGAGCGGTCTGCCTAAGAAAACATGCCGGTGTGCTGGCAGACCTTTATGATCAGGTGATCCAGAATGCATATCCAGGTGATTGCTGCAGACTGCGGGGAATCTCCCCACAGTCGAGAGGCGCAGATCGCAGATCCCTCACATCCGTTTTGAGAGTCAACTCTTGCAGAGAACAAAACTCAGGCAAGCCCTGAAATAATGCTCATGCGCAACCTTCCTCAAGTCAACCTCCCAGATATTTGGACAGGCAGCCTTCTCTGCATCCTTAACAGCTGCAGACTGCGGAGTTTCATTCCCGCACTTCGCAGGCTGAGGCGTCTCATTCGGGAACTCGGAGTGGAACTCGTCCATGACGGCAGGCTGATAATCCCAGTCCTTGTCCCGCTGCTGGGGAAAACGCTTGGGGCTCCATTTAAAGTTGGCATGGGGCTGCATAGGGTTTTATGGGGCTCTAGGGGGATATATAAGAATATGTAGTGCTGCTTCTTGGGGGGTCATGTCTCCTCGCAATTAAGGTTCGATGCCTGTAGTCTTCCAAGACTGTAAAGAAGATTGGAAGGGCTTCGGCATAAACCCTTTTATCAATATAGCTGGGCGTCGTTTTTTGAACCCCAAATTGAAAGGCCCCTTGTAAAGCAAGTATATGTAAAGACATCAATACAGTCTTTAAATACACCCAAAATTCTTACCCAGCCCCACTGAATTGAACTCTGAAATTAAGAAGCCTCACAAGGAAGCAATTGTTGCGAAATCCGCTCGAGGTTCAAAATCTAGCTGCACCTGCACATCCTCATTCTCAACTTCTGTGGGCTGCGACTGTGCCTTCAACAGAAACCATCACAGTTAAAAGTCAAAATCCTCCGACGCAGACATGCTCGCAACTTGGCAATGAAATCAAATTATGAACCAAAATGACCATGCAAAACCAAGCGCGAAAACAGTAAAACTTACACGGATGCCTTCTCAAGCTCTTGCGGCTGCTCTTGGGCCTGCAATCGGCGGAATTGTCGACAAAAGCACAACGTAAAAGAACAGCATGTAGAGCTTCGTCTCTGCTATTACTGCGACTACTAGTAACAACAGCAAATGCTGCTGCTACAGTAATAGTAACACTGGTAGTCCAACCACCACCACTTCGGCTGCTGTTGCTGTTGATGCGAGGACGACGATGACGATGAAGATGCAGTAAGTGGCAATAAGCAGTAGTAAGTAGTAGCAGGCCGGTAAAGTAGCATCCAGCAATAGTCAGTCGTAGTTGGGAGTATTAAGTAGAGGTGAGTGGCTCTCCTGCTTCAGTTGCTATGGTTAATACAGCGCAGGTCCTATTACTCGTCCTCCTACCTCTACCCCTTCTTCCTATGCATACGTTCTGCCTGGTTCTCCGCTTCTTGCATGTTCATTTCATTCTGCCTGTTCTGAAGTTGGCCTCCTCTAGAGGATATCAAGTCATGGGACAGCCATCACTTTTGACATTATGGTAGAAACGCTGGCAGGGGCCGCAATTCCAAATCTTGAAGATGTAACGTGATGTGAGGGCTACCCCCTTTTATCATGTTGAAGGTAACAGCTCGAAAGTGTTAGCAGGCCATGCATAGCTTTCATTCAACTGATCCTGTCTTAGAGTGCAGCTGAATCCGAAAGCTTGAGATCCAGACTCCCAAAAAAATGGACTTCTCGCTCCAATTGAGTTAAAGGTGGCCAAGGCCGATTTACCGCCCGCCCTGTGAATGGATCTAGGGATCCGCTATAAAAGGGAATCAATAATCATGTGCGGTCGACCCCGACACTGAAAGACACTGTTGATCCAACCCCAGTCTCGGCACATCCCTCTGATTCAAGGCACACTTTGTCCGAAGCCCGCATACTCCTGGATACCCAATGTCTCTGAAACCAGAACCCTCCAACTTGAGAACCCAGATGGAATGTTTCACGTGGAACTATATCGGAGATGCTGTTCTTCCTGAATCCTACAACATCTGCAAGTTCCCGGCCGAAGCTGCCCCGTGGCATGGGAGTTTCTTGGAATTTCTCGAAAACGGGTGCATTTCAGGAATCATCCTGCAGGACATGAGGGTGATTAGGGATTATGGGGGACCCTATTGCAAATATATATATATATATCTATCTATCTATCTATCTATCTATCTATTATTTAGACAATCCCCCACATTCCGAAGTTGCTGGCACATCACCTCTGCAGCTGGCTTCACAGCAGGCTTCACAGCAGGCTTCGGCTTCAGCAGACCTGCCAGGTTGACGTCCGGCACGGTAGCGGGCCAATAGGCTCTAAGGGGAGTTGGGGCTGGGGCTGCGATGAAGATCGCTTCTGAGGTGCAGACCTCCGTCTCAAGCGTTATTCCATGGCCCTACACCACGACCCACACGCTATCAGCAGTTCGTAAGGCGAGGCCCAGCTTCTGCAACATCATTCCCCTGACTGAGCATATCACGCCAAAAGAAACTCCATTGTGATTGGGCTAATGCTTGCCATCACCATCAATACCCCTTGTGCGTTGACAAAGAAGTACTAGTAGCAACCATGGAAGTACCAGTACCGCTACTCCCTGCACCTAAGAACAAAGCCCCATGCCTAGTAATGACTAGTCCGCAGACTATGCAAAATGGTACTATATTGCTTGCATTTCTTATTCAGGGGTTGGGGGGTTTTATTAGGAGGCAGCACTGGTATGTTGCGTCTCCTTGTGGGCAATGCAAGCATTGATACTTACGCTAGCTGCCAACATTACCCCAATAATGGAGAACCGAGTGCAAAACCAAATGGAGCATGGAATTGACGCTAAAACCAAATCGAGAATGAAATGGACCCTAGGGCTATGTGTCGGTATATGTGAATGGAAAAGAAAGATAACATTAGACTGGTTTACAACAGAAACCAAATCAGGCTTGGTCCTGATTGATGGTTTCGGTGTGTAGGGAATGGGTGCCTACAGTATGCCGTGTAGTAGAACCCCACCAAAAACCCTTTCCAAATGCCAACCCAAATGAGTCATGACAGGTCCTGCAATGATCTTGTCAGGCTCCCAGTGAGAAGCCGCATTACCTTCGCAGCTAGTCTTCGCGGTGGTCAATAGGTATAGGGATCTGAGCGTGGATCCATTGCCTTCTTATCTCTCAATAACTACCAGCAAGTGGTTGGGGCTTGGGCTGCCAGAGCAGAGCTGACACTTGAGTGAGTAGGATTTACGGCCTAGAGCTGGGTGTTTAAGGCTTTTGGTTAAAGGTTTGATGTTTACGGCCTAGTCTTAAATGTTATGGTGGTGGGTCAACAAGTCTAAGGCTTGGGGTCTTTGGCACAGGGTTGGCGCTCCTAATTTGATCAAGCCTTGCATAGAGATGCTGCGTTGCTGAAATAAATAGAACATTTTGGGCATATGACTGCACTCAATGTCGCTGTCAAACTTGGTACCAGTAGCCTGTCCTTGAACTTCGCACGCACTAGAGATTCATTCCCGTTCAGTCTAATCGAAAACGCCAAAAGTTAAAGTTCGCAAACAAAAAACAATGAAGCTTCCTTTTCACAATAAGAAACGCGTTTTGACTTTTTGGCATTTGTCGCGAAAGGAGGACCTCACAAACTGTCACTTAGGCTTCACTCTCCATTAAGCAAGACATCACCTGTGCAACGTGCTACACTCGAATTCATTTCAAATGTCCCACTTTACAAGCAAAACCGAGCTGGCATAAACTGCTGCACTTCAACTCACGTTAGATGATCCACGAAGCAACGCAACAATGCTGCCATCGGACTATTTTAATCTGCTCCACAAGCGAAACATTACTACCAAATGCTGCATTCGAAGTCTGACAAAATGCCCTGCTGAGCAATATGTCACTAACATTATTGAGCTTAAGACTTCGGACTTTGGGGACTTATCAACCTTCTGGGTCTCGTGGGGCGATTCTCCAACTCGGTAGACTTGAAACATTTCAGAAATGCAACACATCGATCATATTCAACTTCGTGCGACTTTGGCTGACTTTCGAACTTTCGGGCCTTTTCACTTATCATGTCCCGAGTTCTCTTTTGGACTTTCCGGGACATGGCCGGCGGGTCGACCTTTCGAAACTTATCTGCTTTTCTGCTTTAGCGCCGGGGGTTGACTTGTTCAAGACCCTTCGGACCACAATCCTTGAAAGCAGGTTTTTGACTTTTCAACGGCCGGTTTTGCGTCGCTGCTTGATTCCCGTCCACAGACAGTCGCTGCTTCTAAGATGATTCTGCGTTGTTGTAAGAACTGAACCACAGGCTTCATGCAACCGTTGGGGACCAAACCTCGACAACTGAAATCTCGAGTCACGTAACGTATTTAAGCCGCGTTTCTCTTTTTGTGAAAACTAGCTTGCACCCGTAGCGACGGAGATCTACTCTTGCCCAGATAGGCCCAGTGCCTGGCAGTTAAAATCTCTAGAGAACAAAACCAAATGGTATCACTAAAAATGATGATAAAATGGTAAAAAACAAGAATAAGAAGAGCAGCAACAAGAAGAACAATTATTTTGGCTTCTTCGTTACACATATCACCGCCAGGACCAAAGGCGGCTGCTCTTCTCCGGTGCTTTTGTCACTACACATTTAAACTAAACACTCGCAAAGGTCATCCCAGACCCTGGTAAAAACGAGCTTTCAGCAGATGATCACCGATTCTCCGCGATTTTCGTGGCAATTTCAGCATGTGCCCTGCTTAATTTCTGGTCCCAACTTGCTTTTCAAGACGACAATGGAGACACAGATCCTCCAACACATGCTTGTTACACAGCATCAGAACGGAGAATTGTGATGTCCGGTGGCCGGGCTTCTACCGTCCCCTGGCCTGCTTCGTGCCCCCTATGGCCCCCAATGGGCCCTCTACGGCCCTCACGGGTCCTCCCGGGTCTGCGGGGTGCTACACTTAAGGCAGAACTTGTAATCAACGTGAGCATTGTGTCCATGACGCGCTGTAGGTTGCGACATCTCTGCAGCCTATGCGTGGTCCTTTGCCAGAAGAGCGCCAACACGCCAAAACTGAAGTCTTGCAAGTGAGTGGGACCCACAAGAACCGCGAGAACCAGGGTGATTCTGCTGTCTCCCGTTCTCGCTTGTAGAGCCCCTCTTCATACCTACAGTTTCTAGTTGCAAACTTACATTAGACCTTGCACTTACACGAGACTGCCTAAAACCTCATGGCCAACACTACGGTAATCAAAAATGCATGAGGATACCATGCTGATGCTCAACAATTCTAGGAGCTTCCATGTATACTTTAATGCCACTTACAATTAGATGGCACTACTTAGGAGCTCAAGAACTTAGTAAGTAGGTTTTGAGTAAGGGTACCAAACCCCTTAGTGAGGTTGGCCTGCTTATAACCCCCTGTATAACCTATTTGGGGGTTTCCCAAAATTAAGGGGTACCATTTTGAGGATCCCCACAATTCGGACTATAGCATTTTGGGGTCTATATTGGGGTCCCCTTACTTTGGGAATCTACCATTTACTAGTTCTCCTGAATAGTTCTTTCTTGCCTCTCGTGACCATCAGTGGGCCCCCAACAGTAAGTATATGCTTGGCGGGCTCTTCGGGTCCAGTACGGCCCCTATGGGCACTACCGTCATCAAGTCCTCGAGATGCCTCAAGATTCCATGCTGGCACAAACACCCAAACAGCTACGATTAAACAGCGCTACTTAGAGGCTCAGGGGACTTGGAAAGTAGTTGCTAAACATGATTATCAAATCCCGATTTGGGGTTGGCCTGCTGAAATCCCGCTGCAATTGAACCATAACTGCCTTACTCACTGTCCTGTAAGCCTTGAAGTCGCATAGTGGCCTGTCAGTCAAAAGTAAGTGATTAGCAGTGTGCATGGGTCCAATACGGCCGCTAGGGCCACTACCGTCCTCAACATATCATTCAAGACACCATGCTGACACCCAACAATTCAAGTAGTTTCCGCCTGTTGCACATTTGCTTTTAAGCGGCGCTACTTAGAGGCTCAGGGGATGCATGACAGTAAGTAGTGGGGTTGTTGTCAGCCCTAATTGGGGTTGGCCTCTCATACCCCCCCTCATAACCTGCTTACTAAGACTCCTGAGCGTCCAATGTATCTTCAAGCAATGTCTCGTTAAAACTCAGCGCACCCCCTTTACGTTTCGCGTAACGGCCCTTATGGGGCCCTTGGGACCTTACCTTGCGGGCCTTGCAGGCCCTACGAGCCATACGGGCCTTCTACGGGCCTTCGGGCCTCAGGCGCCCGGCCTTCGAGGACACCAGACCCTCAAACCGGGTTAGCAACGAGGTGACGCCAAATGCACCGTTCTCTCTGAAATCTTGCCACCACCACAAAGCATGCCTTTTCAAAAAAAAGAATTCCCAACATCAATGGTCCACAGCAAAACCTTTAAAAGCCAATTTAGCACAGGCGCAAACGTTCCCCAGAAGGCATGCAAAGAGGCCAGGGAACAGAAGGTTTGCATCCTCAGTTGTCTGCTAGAACTATTTAAAGGCCACGCATGACCGCTCCACTTCGCTGCGTGCATCCTTCAGTATTATAGGAGCGAACATACGAAGATGCCTTGCAGGGATTGTTGTTCTGGCACGGCTGAGAGTTTGGGGCTTCGGTGAGACACCTGCGCCGCACGATGGTGGCTTGGCATTCTATACTAGTATCACAGTCTATCTGTCCCCCTAGATGACCTCCATTCATTCCCCAGACGAACGATCCGACCATGTCTGACTACAGTCATATACCACACTCCCCCAAGAACGCCCAAATTGAGTACGGCAGTCTGTGCTGCAATGGGACGGGGGTTACCTGAAACTCGAAACCACAAATCAAATCCCTGCGCACAGCAAAGAGGCCCCTTTTCCATGGTCATGGATAGCATGGTGGTCTAAGGCTTTGGGCTTAGGGCTTGTCTAAGTCCCAGCAGCTTTGGGTCGCTCGAAGATCATCTTACTGTGTGCAGGGCATTGAATTCCTAAATTCTAGGACCCTACACCCTGAGATGTCATAAATTCCACCTCCTGTTCCCTGGGGTGGTGCTGGCAGGTGCCACATCCCAACGCTCCCACCAAGGAGAGCGAGGTTTAGGAGATTCTCAAAACCGCGTGTAAACCAAGGATCTAAAATTGTAAGGAGATTCTGGGGTCAAGGATTCTAGAGAGAACAAGCTGAGAAACGGAAATTTCAAGTTGCCAAGGCTTAAAGGGTCCCTCCAGAACCACTGTGTCAAGGACTTTTGTTTTCTGGAAAACCTCATTCAAACTGTCTTAGCCCAGGCGCCGCCTTTGGCCCCGTATCAATAGCATAGCTCACGGCTGTGCCGAACACCATGGCTGTGCCAAATCCTAAATGCCAGGTGCAGCTTTGGGTTTCTAAGTACAAGAGGGGTTCACAATTTGACGCAGAACTCGAGGAATCAGGATGAAACCTTAGCCCAAAGAGGCTCTAAAGCGGTATATGGGGGAATCGAAAAGAAATTCGGAAACTGCTATGGTATTTGGGGTTTAGGGTTTAGGGCTGATAATAAACCCCTGGACACAACCCCTGTTATTATCAGGCGGAGGCCGGGGTGATAAGGGGAAGGGGAGATTTGCCTAAAGATAGAAAATGGGCAACAAAATACGACAAAAACAACGACGACTGATGAGGAACCATTGTGACGCTAAAAAAACCGTGGCGGTTGTAACACGTCTAGCCCAAGGCCACCAATGCACAAAGCAAATTAACGTTGTCACCATAATCTTTGAAGCTCGAAGAGTCCAACCAATCGTTGGCACTGTCATATTCACTACCCACAGTACTTGGAAAAATCACAGGAATGGCAAAATTCAGAAACTTCTCTGCGTGCACCCATAACAAATTCTACACATGTACATACACATGTCAAATGATCGCTGGGACGCACACCGTAAGCTATAAAATCTAGCGTGCCTACACTCTCAAGCCCTGAACACCTGAACTCCAAACTTGCAAATCCTAAATCCCAAAGCCTCAGGGTCAACCCTAAACTCTCAATGCCCAGAGCCAAGTTTCAGGGCTTTGGGTTTAGGGTACCGTAAACCCTAAACCCCCCAAACCCTAAACCCTACGTCCGTGAACCCCTATCGCCCAAAGCCCTGAATCACTGAGCACAGGGCCAATAGGGCAGGCGACCGACAAACCTAGCCTTGGCTTAGTTGTTTGGGATGCCGGGGGTGGGTTTAGGGTTTTGCCGCAATGTTGCGTAGCGGCAATGCTACATGGACTGTAGACTCATCAGCCGTTTTACTGCTTGCGAAACGCAGCCATGGCCCGACTGCGGCAGGCCATGTCACAACTCACCCACCCCACGCCGTCCGAGGCGGCAAACCACCCAAACCTGGACCTTTGAGGGTTGCACAAGCCGAACCAAGCCTTGGAAGGGACCTCTTATTCCCAAAAACCAACCTAAGGCCTGCTTTTCAGGGCCTGCCAAGAGCCTCCCAGAGCCTCACAGGGGCCTCGCAAAGGTTTTTCAAGGGGCTTTCAAAAACCAACCCTGCACAGGAACCAGTCAGGAACAAATGTTTCCCAGGGCCTCCCATCAGCACCACCCTCTCAATCAATCAAGGGGCTGCGCTGCCTCTCAATACAAGAGCCTGCAACAAGCTTCGAGATCCTTCAATAGCGAGAACGCGAAATGAAATGAATTTGTGTTGTTGACCCAGTAAACCCCCTGAGGGGTCAAAACGATCGGGCTCTTAAGGCTGGGTTCCTTGAGGGGGTCAACAGTATCTGGTTCTTGCGGCTGGGTCCCTTGAGGGGTCAAAAGTATCTGGCTCTCAAGGCTAGCCTTTTGAGGGTCAAAACATTTGGTTTGTGAAGCTGGGCCCCTCCACCTGGGCCCCTCCAAGGGTCAAAACATCTGGCTTGTAAAGGCAGGCCTGCTACGTTTCTGGGAGGCCCGACACCCCCTGCGAGGCCGCTGAGAGGCCTCTAGCAAGGGTGGGAGGCCCGGGAGGTCTTGGGGTCTAGGACCCCCCCAAAATAGCCATTGCGGTTTTCCGGTCGTGGGCGCGCGGCTCCGTGGCTGTGCTGAGGCGGGACCAGCCAGATTCGGCTAGGTAGCTCTCTTGCAGGGATGCGGTCCGAGTCTGTTGCTGTGGAGTGTCTGTTTTGTGTTGTGTGAGGAACTTGTCGCTGTGTTGGCGTGGGAACGTCTGGATGAGCTTCGCGTGTGCCAGGAAGTTTCGCAGCTTCGCGCGTCCGGGTACGGCTCTGCCTCCAGCCACCCCAGTAAGTCAAAATCCTTACAATGTACATTGATTTTCCCTTTGATGGGAATACCCACCAGTTTGGCTCCCCTGAATTTAGGGGTTCCTGGAGGGTCTTGGAGGCCCCTGAAGCTCCCGGAGGCCCCTGGCACTGGAGGCCCCACCGGGCCCGTCATGCTGTCAGAAGATGACCTTTTGGAGGCACGAATTGAGGTAGCCTGTGGTGTCTCACAGCGTGCGGGGATGCTGAAGAAAGCCCAACTTCGATGGCTTCTTGGGCAACATCCACGGATTCGTGGGGCGCAGGATGTGCCGCCACCCACAGAGCCCCGCCCTAAACCCTAAACCCGGACCCGGAGGGAGGGGCTCTATACGTCCATTCTCCATAGGCTCCTCCCATTGTCGTATCCAGTACGGGTGTAAAGGCTGACGTGTGTCTTCAGTGTCTGACCACCCTAGTGATGAGCGGGAACTCCCTAAGCAGGCCGGGTGGGAAGTTAGGGTTTAGGGTTTAGGGATGTGTGTGTGTATGTCGGGGGGGTCGTATATTGGGATAATGGAAAATTAAATGGAAACTACTATATTCTGTTGGGGTTAGATTATATTGGGATAATGGAAAAGAAAATGGCAACTACTATTTAGGGTTTAGGGTTTAGGGCTTAAGGTCGAGAAACCTGTCAGACTTACAATAGTTTAGGGTCTAGGATCATGTTGAAAACTTCCTTGGGGGTTTTCCTTAATGAAAATCGACGACAACCTCCTAAGGGGAGAGGAAGGTTAGGGTGTAAGGTACCTTACTATTATTGAGAGAACATTAAACATGTTGATCCTCAATGTAGATTGATTAGGGTCAGGATGGGTCAGGTACCCCAAATCCGAATACGCGTGATTCAACAAAACCAAGTGTAGGGAGGAAAGGGTTGGGGCTTAGGGCGTCGGGATTTGGGGTTTAGGGAGTCAAGGTTTAGGAGCTGGAGATTGGAGTATAGGGTTGAGGGAGCCCAGGGCTTGGGGGCTAGGATCTTGAGATTCACGACTTGGTATTTAGGTTTTGGGGCTCCTGAATTGAAATCAGCACGTGCCCTAATGGGAAACCCCCACACTGCCGATCAACATTTCCAATACAGAACCATCATGCAGCATGGGGAACTTTCCTTATTAGGGAGATGCGGGTTGTTTGGAAAGGGAAGAATCGCAACTAATCAAGAAACCGAAACAGGAGTCAACCCATTGGCCAGCCTTAAGGTTTAGGATTTCTAGCTCTTCTGCACCGCAAAACAAACCAAAGCGTTCGGAGTTCACAGTTGAGGGCTGAGGTTTGGTAGGTAACACCTACCAAAGACCAACGCCTAAACCCGGAACCCTAATTGCATGACTGGTTGCGGACCAACATCATTGGTGATTCAGGAGTTTATCAAAATATGGGTTCAGGTTTCAAATCTATCTGAAATGCAGGGGTTCGCAAAATGGTGGTAACCTCAGAGACCCGGAGGGTATACAGTATACAGGCAGATGAGCGGACTTCAACGAGTTAGCTGTAAGGATTCTATGAATGGAGGTTTCTCACTGGGATCATCATTCAAGGGTCACCAAGAATAGTCCGAGGCACCCTGGGCACATCAGGAACAACGGTTGGGGCCATTGGTCCACAACCACAACTTGGACTCACCGTCAGGGCAAAGACCCCCGACAAAAAGCCTCAAGAATCCTACACCCTCTGCCTCCGTACACTCCTTCTTCAGCATCAAAGATCCTTAGATCGGCTTGGGAACACTTCAATAGCCTTGGCCATGATGAAGTCACCCGAGCAGAGCAAGAAGCCGCCCAAAAGAGCAATCAGCACGGCACCAAACTTCCTCGGCATGGATTCAGATCACATGGAAACGACCGCTGTGCTTAGGGTTTAGGGTTGGTTTGGCCCACACCTCCTCGGCATGGACTGCAATATCTCATGGATTCCCCTACCGTGGACCTCTACAGAAACATTTAGGAATGATTTAGGTTAACCAGGAGAACCTAGTGGCGGATGATAGGGGATCAACGAATCGCTACACCCTACGGCTTGGATGCTGGAGGGTTTCCGCAGTATGGCTCAGGGTTTCAGCCCCTACCCGGGACCATTATCAACAACATCAGGCTAAAACAATTGCAGTATTCTCAAATTGTTTTTTTACTGCTACTATTGTTCGTATGATTACTGTTATTACTATTATGATTCTTCTTATTAGTATTATTTCTGCTACAAGGAGGTGAAGGCACCTTGACCCTTTTCTAGATCTATCTCCGCAGTGTTGCAGAAATCTTGGCAATCCTGACATGACGATCAACAAAAATCCTACGACAACAGCTGTGGTCCCTGGCAAAGCATGAATAGGATTCCTGCTGTTTGTTTGATAACATGCTTGTGGCTCCAAAAACGCGAAGCCTCTTTATGTTGAACATCTTTGAGCTTTTTGACCCGAGCATCTGGACCCACAAAAATTACAACCCTTGCTAGCTTGGTCACCACCCTCCGACGAAGCACCTAAAACAAAAGATAGGACCTCAAGCCGAGAATTCTCAATCCTTCTCAAGAACCGCAAACCATTGGAGCCAAGCATCTCTGACACCTCTCTTGCAAAGACCGTGGTGAATTGCAGGGTATCCTTCAGAAAAGGTGCCACTTCTATCTCAAAAGGGACCCTCGAATGTCTCTTGAAACTAAGGCAACAAAGGATGCGTCAGTCTGAGCAACACGAGGTCCATGTCATTCGGATGAAATTTGTCCCCAAAAACAACGGACACTGTCACCCAGAACATCGTCTTGAACGGCGGCAAACGGAGCACAACTGTCGCACACAATGAGTGTTGTTTGCTTTCATTCATGTTTCAGAATAGCATGTGGGCCTGGGAATAGAAACTGTCACGGACTATCTATTGCCTTGACCAGCTGCACATACATCGGCCGGACCATCATCACCACCACCACCACCACCACCACTGACCACAACAATCACGGCCACCACCACGCAACAGTATTCACAAACGACAGTTTGCAACACGATTTTAGCCTCTCAAGACAGTGTCAAACTGCCTGCACACAAAAGCAGGCCCTAACACCGCCCAGGAACGAAGTGCATAGTGTTCTCCGGGTTGGCCATGCCGAGTGTAAAGCACAGGAAAAACGAGGTCAGTACCTGGAATAGCACGTACCTTGGAGAACCAAGTCTACCGCCATGTCACAATCATCCATGCTTGCTTTCATGAAGCAGCTACCGCAATCAAGTGAGACCACGTACGTGCACGCAGGCATAGCTTGACAGACTGTGACCCACACCATGCACAGGATTTCCATGTGGGCTTAACAGCGGGACCACACCACAAAATGGAGCCACAAGCGAAACAGATTCTGAACAGAGTCAAGGCACGTTATAGCAAAATTGATAGTCGTGGACCCTCCCTGCTTTCTTGCAGATGGCCAAATTCCCCAGCAAAACCTTAGCAAAACGCTGTACGTTCTGACGTTCGGTGGGATCACAGCACACTTGCGAGAGATCTGCCTTTACCTGAGCAGCTACAGTTTTTGGTGCGTCCACATCTTGGCTGTCCTAACCAAGAACCACTTCACAGCAGGCTGACCAAGAAAACCTCCATAGTAGTGTCCATTTTCTTCTCACTTGTTAGCGTAAAGGAGAATGGAGACGAATATATAATGTGGTGCTAGCCATTGTGTGTTCATTGAATACTGGACAAGAAATAGACGAGGCCCAGGGGCCACAGCATGAACATCATCGGCAGTGCCAAGTCCACGCTTTCTGGAGCAAACATGGCCTTGGTTGAGTCTGAACCTTTCGAGCACTCAGCTCACCAATCCACCTCGGAATCGCAAGTCAAGCGAGACAGGACGATACGTTTTTCTTGGCCCAATGATCTTGCGGGCAAGACTGAGAGAGCTTACTTCCAAGCATCTGTGCGCATGATGCGCGTCCAAATTCTGATTGACTATCATTTTAAACTAGCATCCTTCCACCTTGCAAACAAGCTACCTCTCACTACCTCCTGTGGTCGACAAGGTGCTGTAGCTGCTCTCTGCGTGGGATATGACTGGAAACCATACACAGCAGAGGCAGCAAACCCTGATTCGCAAGCAGCCGTCAAGTGTGTAATCCCCTCTGCACAGAATGCCCAGAAGCGAATTTAAGCGCATGCTTAGCAAATCATAGTACCAGGCATGATGACAACATAGACGACAACAGGAAGACCTGGCAAATTAACCGTAACGCCACAAAGTCAAAGTGAGACAAGGTCAGCATACATCACAAACCACCGTTTCACGTGAGTTCCTGATAGCTTGCTATTAAACAGAAAACAAAGACTTGGAACTGGTTTGATCAAGCCTTGATCAAGCCTTATGTCTAAAGGCTCTGAAGCCTCGAGCCAAAACGCAGGCAGAACGATCTTCCACAACCTACCCCCTGAAGGGTGTTTGTGCGGACTCTTTGACCACTTTGCAAGCGATCTGCCTTTCGGCTAGAACTGTAACATTTGATCCCCCGTAGTAACAAATCGCCACCCCCTAGTACAAATGTTCCCCTTAATAGATACAGGTACTATATTGGGAGGTCTTCATTGTCAGGGGACCAGGGGTTCATGATTTTGGGGAGTGCAATACTTTGGCAAAGTACGGATTCGCTGCCCGCTCCTTTTAGCCTAAGGCTGAGCAGTAGGTCCGGGTCTAACATTTGGGTCTGATGTAAGTGGCACGAAAGAACACAAAAAATGGCTTCTGCAAGAGGTCCCTCCTGAGTATTTGAAAGACGTTCACCCCCAAAGTGGGGAACAACATGTTGCACTTGGGGCTGCGTCCTCCCATAGTGGACGTTTGTGTTGGGTGACCGTGCCGAGGTGGGTCCCCACAACCCCAAGCCCTAGTGCAAGCAGATTGAGAAAACGATAAAAGTCTAGATGAACCGCAAGAAATGGATTATATAGGGATTATAGGGTATATATAGGGATAATGAAAAATACAATGGAAACTACTATAGTATGTTGGGGTATATATAGGGGAAGAAGTAGCCAAGACAAATACAAGGTTGCAAATTGATCACATCTTGCTCCTTCCAAAGCCACCTATGCCAACCCCGCCAAAACGGAATCTTTGCCATGATGCACAAGTATGTTGCGCGACCAAGTCCTCTGTGCTGCAGCCGGTTGCGACCAAACCTCCAAAATGGGAGAATAAGTCAAAGACTGAAACAGCTTCCAACAAAACCCACGTGCGGATGGATCTTTGCCTGCCCAAGGCACGCAGAGCATAAGCTTGCCTGAAATGTGCCTCTGACAACACAACAGCTTGGTCGCCCGCTTGAAGTGAACTGAAATGAACCCAAGGGAGCATCCTCCACGGCGATGGTCCCTGACCTCTTGTAGACACACTTGTGGAGTGTTGGCTCCGTCTGCTGCGTAGCCATGCTTTCATGTTCAACACTCAGACCATAAGAAGTTTCATCTTGGCTTGAAGGCTGCCGGCATAAACTTTGCTTGCTAGGCTCTAACCAATGACAGGCTTCCGCATTGCGCGGAGTCTCACATGTCCGCTAGCTTTCTGCCAGGCCAGCAACCTTAGAGCTGGCATGTCAGAGCTGGACTTGTTCAACACTTCTAGAACAAGGCGTGGCGGAGGCGCATTCTTGCATCTCACACTGTCAAATGGTTGCGCGATGTGCTGCAGAACCTCAGCACCTACACACGGCAATATACGCATGGCTAGAGGGCTCTTGCGCGCTGCAACTAGAAAGAGGTGATGCATTGGCACAGGACTCAGCAAAGCACGCAAAGTGTGCAAGTCTTGGGAGCCAGCAACTTGGATTTGGAAAGAAATCAGCCTGCCACCACTTCCAACAACTGCTCTGGATTCCCAAAGTGGCCCATCGCATGTCATGCAGCAATGAGGGCATTTGGGCAAGGTATTCTCGAGCGATGGATTCTCCACTCGCCTTGTGGTAAAATGTCCTACCATGTCGGGTAAAGCACAGAAGCCACGCTTCCAAGCGTTGAGAAACTCTTCAGCTTGCAAGCATGCTGGACGGACATCCGATGAGATACAGGCATGGTATGGCGGGTGCTGAACTCCTTGCAATCTTAATACCTTCCCTTGACAGTGTCTGATAGAAAGCTGAAGGCCTTGCTAGCTTGTCAGAGGCATCAGCTTCTATGGTTGTCGATGCAGAAGGGTTCGTCACCAACAGAAACTGCCTTAAACTTCAAAGGTCGACCTAACTTTGGATCAGCACCAGAGGGACCACCTTCTGTGCTGACGAAATCTCTTCTGACACCGATCCCACAAAGCATGACAAGCTTCCGCGCATAATACCGGGAATACTTAGGGACCAGGAACGGATTCGGGTTGTGTGTAGTTGCATGAGAATGTTTGTCACACTGTGACATTGGTGTGCATTTTGTGGGTGAGGATTGGAAGCCTGTGGGAATCTGCCTGGTGGCCTGGTACTCATCACGGGCAACAACCCGAAACAACCAAGCCATCCTAAACTAGCCAACAGACTCTTAACCTCATCCAGCGGAAGCGGTCGCAAAGACGGCTTATCATGAGCAGGCAAAATTGTACTGATCAACTTCGTAGCTTAGCTTTGGTGCTGTAGGTACGCCTGTAGAGACAAAGGCTCAGGACCGCAGGGGGTTGCAATTCAGTTCTACTACGAGGCCATTGAGCACAGGCACGAACAACGAGGCACGCAGACGAAGCCGCATCACGGAACATCTGGAGCTTCATCCCAAGCTGCCGGAGATGAGCAGACGGTCACTTTACTTGCATCTGCACCCTGACGCATTTCTGGGAGCATGAAGCCACACTGTGCGTCGCTAATCTTCAACAAAGATCACACGTCTTGCAGTTGGCTCCGGAATCATTGCCATGACCTCGTACATGGTCATTTCAACCGTAGGCATGGTGCGAATAAGCAGAAACTGATCGAACAGACGCTGAAGGTGTCAGACCCTTGAAAGGAGCCATACCTCCCACAGCCGGGGGCGAACTTAAGCAGAATCCAACAGCCTCCAAGCTGCAGCAGGAGCAGTCTTCAGACTCTGCCTCCAAAGTTGCGCCCCGCGTTGCCACATCTCGCGGGGCGCAGCAGGGCAGGCACGGAAGCTTCAGCTGAAGCAGCATCCAAATCATCGGACTCAAATAACAAGACAGAGCTTTGCTAGGCAAAGCGATGGCCGAGCTGTACTCTGGTGTCCTGCAAGGTTTTGGCCAATCTTTTTTGGATTCTGATTGGTGACGTATCAAGAACACTACCCAGAACCTAAACCCAGTGCCGGAAGCAACAAATTGGCAACTACGCTTTCAGCAACCGAGGCGTTTCTGAGGGCAAGCTTTTTCAATCGAAACCCTTCCCGAAAAATCACAGGGGCGTCCAGGAGTAGGAGGCATCTTCACACAGCCTCCATGCCATTCCAGTCCTCATTTGCGAAGGTCTCGAAGTGCTAGATCCCACTTCGGAGCCCGTGATTCACATGAGAACTTGGCCCGGGTTTTGAAAGCTAGCGACATTGGACTGAGAACTGCAAAGTGCTGCTGCGCTCAAACTTGCGGGCAACAAGCATCTTAAAAGGACGATCCAGCGACCTCTCGCCATCCTGGCTTTGGACGTGGTGACCACGTCATATGCCGTCCTTGAGACAGGGCGTGTACTATCATTGCACAACAGCACAACCCATGATCTCGTTGCTGCAGGCAGTATTGAGCTGTCCGCGGACAGAAGGCCTAGGTGCAATGTGAAGCTCCCCAGATGCGCCTCATGATGGTGCTCCCTCAGTTTGTGACTCTGCCACAGGCTTCTGCCGTATCCCGAACGAAATGCCAAAATGCAGAATTGATGACGCCTCAGCGGATGCATCAACACCTTGGGACCTTCTGACGCAGGCGAGTGATAGAGATGCTGCCTACAGGGGGCGCCTTCTCACTGGAGGTTTAAGGCCGAATGGCCGCTGGCCGCCCATGGACACCTGGACGTTCAGCCTCACAGAGCGACAGAAATGCTGCCTGAGCATTGAGGTACCTTCGCTTCCAAAAGAAGACGTGACACGAGATGGCCGCCCTCACTGAAAATGGTCACGTTGGGGAAAGCTTTGGATCTACTGGCTAAATCAGATAAGGATGCAATGACAAGAACAGCTGGACGCTTGTGAATCGC
>CAJNIZ010003124.1:13767-24347 GCA_905231905.1 Symbiodinium pilosum | reverse complement strand
GGTTTAGGGATTAAGGGTTTAGGGGATTAAAGATTTAGGTTTTAGGGTGTAGAGGTGAAGACTGATTTGGGCTCCCGAAGCTAGAGTGGGACCCTTTACAGCCCTCTTCAAAAGGACGCTGGTACTGGTCCTTAAATTGCTTGTTTTGGGTGCTTGCATTCGCAGTTTAAGTTGAGTTTTAGGAATAATACTGTATGGAGCTTGCAGTAGTGGCTAAATGCCAAGAGATGCGCATAGGAGTAAAGTTCCCAATGTGAAGCCCTAGTCCGCAAGATAGATTGAGATTGTGCAGTATCCCCGTTTTGGTATAGTGTACTCTTGCTTGGTTCAGCCACTATACAAACCTGAGCCGTATAGGGCTTGAGGGATATGTGGTTCGCTACCGTTCAAACCGTTGCCGTGATAAGGCTTTGTCTTGGCGGGGTCTGATATAATGTGGTACCAGTGCATTGAGAAGCCACCTTACATCCAACATCTAAACCCTGAGCGCAAAGCTTCAGAATCCTAACCCTAAATCCTACGCTCTACACCGTGTTAATGCTTGAGTCATCACGAAGATCATCCCCTGACAGCTTGTGTACATCTATCGTGTAAGATGCCCCTAGGGTTTACGGCTTAGGGTTATCCTTCAAGGCCCGGCACCCTCAGCCCGAAGCCCCATGCAAATCCTTATGAAAAAACTAAATACTATAACTCCAATATAACCCAGTATATACCCTATTATAGTATAATAGTTTCCATTTTCTTTTCCATTTTCCCTATATAGCCCCAATATAACACCAATATAACAAACCTAGCAAATTATCTGGGAATCTCCCGAAGCGGTTCCTACATTGTTACAAGCGGTCCCACACTCTCCTTCACTCCCCTCGCGCTTCAGGTTTAGAGCACTTTTGGGCCTTTAGGGTTCAGGAGTCAGGGTTTAGGGAGCCCCTAAACCCCAAACCGAGATGTCGCGATGTCCTTGCCTAGGGGAACCCTGTTTTGAGAAATTCAATTGCCAAACGCCATGCCCAGCCAAAGTGTACCTTAGGTTTCTTAAGGTCGGGCTTGGGGTGTAGGATTCGGGGTTCAGGGTTTAGTATGTAGGATTGAGGGTTTAGGGTGTAGAGTTTCAATGCCCGCACCGTTCCCTAAGCCAAATCCCAAACGAAAGCCTCCGTGAACCCGGAATCCGCCCTGAGCCTCAAATCAGATCCTACGCTCTATGTGGGTATTTGCCTAAATGCAGGAGAATACAGGTCCCAAAATTTTTGGCTCCCACTATAATCCGGGTCCCTATATAAACTTCCTCCATTTTGGGAACAGTACCTTAGGCCAGATCCCATGTGGCAGGTGCCCTTACAGCGTCAGCATGTCACCTGCGTGGCCTATTGTAGGCCAGCTATGCCATCGAAGACTAAGCTGCAAATCGATGAGCCTGAAATCTTGAGAGCGTAAACGCCGACAACCCTAAGCCCTAGAACCTACCCTATACCCTAAACCCTACACCTTCAGACCCTTCAGCCTTAAATTCTCTTGCTGCTCTGATTTGGAGTAGCATCGTCAAGTGGCTGTGTCAGGGTCAGCATCCAGCATCGTTAGTTGTAAAATACGGTGCACATCCCAAGGTCCGAAACCCTAATGCCTAAAGTGTGTGTGGGTCCCCACTCCAAACCAAACCCTAAGCAAGTGATCCAAAAGTGTGAGCCTTTCCGACAGATGCCTCCCGACTTGGATCCTCATTCCTATAAATCCTTCCCATATCCACCATACCCTAAGCCCTGGACCATGTATATATATATATATTTATGAATCACCCTGAACATCCCCATGACGCCTTTTCCGGAGAATGACCGCAACTTCGTCCGCACCAGCAGGTCTGACTGTTTGCTCCTAAACCTAGGGTCCAGGGTTTAGGGTCTAGACAAAATCCAAACTTAGTTGAGGTTTTGACAGAATATTTGGCCCCTTTCTCTGGAGTGCGTGCTGAAGGACACCCTTTTGTCACTGTACCACGGATGTCTGGCGCACCCCGCGCTTCCACACATCTCTGCCGCTGATCCCTGAGTCTTGCGCGCATGCAGGCTGAGTAGCTCTAAACTCCTAAGCCGTCCACCGTCAACCCTAAACCCTTAACCCTAAACCTTCAATCCTAAACCCTTAGGAAGGTAGGTGCTCATCCTGTGCCAGACATGGGCACCCGTCGGTGTGGTTGGTAAGCATCAGGCATGCGACTGATGCGGCGCTGTCCACAGCGCCCTTTCCAGTGACCTGCAGTTCCATTGGGGGATACCGTATTTTTAAAGCTTAGGGTTGTAGTGTCCACCCGTTTGCTGCAGTAAACCCGTTCTACCCTAAATCCTAACCCCTCCTCATGCAGACCCACAAGTAAGAGCCAGTCGGCAGCGTGTTCTCTCGCAAACTGCCATGCCCAACCCCTATACTAACACTGTCTTGTCCAGGTTTTTTGAATCGCAGGAGGCCCATTTTGGGAGTGTCTTGTCTTCACCAAGCTTGCCTGGAAAGGGCAGTCTATCCCCAATAAGCCTTGCGACGTCTACAAACAAGTATGCTCCAGCCGTATAGGCAGGGAGAAGCCACTGGGGTCAAGCACCTTCCAAGTCGGGCCGTCTTGGGATCTGCGCAGCTGCTAAGGGTGCCCAACTCAACTCTAAGCCCTAATGCTGTGAGTGGCCGGCGCAGGCAGCAGCGGCGGCGACCTCGTGCATACCCCCGAGAAGCTTCGCCATGGTGTCGGAAGTTCGGTCAGAACTCGATTCATCCTATTCCTTGCACTACTCAAATGTATCCAGGTGCCTCCAAGAGGGTTAGGCCCTGATGCAGAGGACATGGTTGGGTCCAGCATTCCCTTCTCCAGAAGTTCGGTCGGCTTTTCTTTAAGAATCTTTCAGAACCCTACATGAGATCGTCCTTCAAGGTTCAGGGCTTGCCTTGAGCAAGAGGAAGTGGGACGGAGCTGCTGTCCATGAGCCTTGGGCCCTGCACTATTTGACATGCGCTATGCTGCTTGACGTCCTCAGCCGTTCCAAGGAATAGGTTTAAATTCATGCAGCCAGTGCAATGAATGGTACCAAACGGTCTTCGAAGTTTCCTCTAACAGCCAGGGCTACAGCAGCCTCATTGCCCCGGCAGAAAGACGGCGCATTGGAGTGTGCAGGGTTTGGGGTTTAAGGTTTAGAGATTATTGTTTTGAGTTTTTTGGAGTCCCCCTTCTCTAGAGCCAAACTAATTTATTCGAGGTGCTCTAGGTATGGGGTGGCATCTCAACAATATGAACAGGCATTGGTGCACAGGACCAGGCACAGGGAGTTCTGTTCTTGGAGACCTCAGGCCTTTAGGTGTTGGCAGGGAACTCGAACAATGACGTCAATGTTGGCATGGGCAATCTTATCCTATTTTGCCCTACTTGCCGAACACCTCATGGAGGCCGCAGCAGCACCAGCAGAGACACAGGGTTTCAGGCATAAACCTTATGATAAGACACCTTGTTTATTCTTAATTAAGGACAGGTCTTAATGGTCCCGTGCTACTAAACCCTAAACCTTAAACCCTAAAACTTACTAGAGGCAGCAGCAAGCATAGCAAGCCCCCACAAGTATCCTCAATTTGCGCTTGCAGCGCACGGTTTGCTCCGTATTGGATAGGATTAATACCAACCCCTCGAGAGAAAAGATAGGTGCCTATAAAGGATAGTGCTGAATATATATATATATATATGTATGCGCTCCTATTACACCACTAATAGAGGGCGGCCCTAAACCCTGAACCTAGAACAAAAGCCTGGAAACCTTGGTTTGCAATGCGCGGCCTGAGCTTGAACCGCCTTCGGCCATGCTCTCACTGTAGAATTCTTCGGAATCATGTTTCATGCGGGATTTCCCAAAAAATCGGGTATTTTTTTGGGGGTCCCTATAATAAGGACCATGACATTTCGGGGTCTATATTGGGATCCCCTAGTTAGGGAGACTCCCATGTCTGTTATAGCATAGCCTCAGGGAAGTCATAAACAAAGCATTTTTCTTATAGGTATGAGGGGGCTACAGATGAGTTCTGGATGATGGTCATTGACAAGCCCATGTCTCCAACAGGATCACAGGATCACAGGGTTTAGGGTTTAGGTCTGGTAGGAGACCCAATCATTCAGTTGCTTAAGAGCGGATTCCAACTGGGGCTTGCATTGCAGAACTACGGGTTTCAGGGCTTCATGGCTGGGAGTTAGGGTTTAGGGACCCTAAACCCTAAACCCTAAACCCTGTAGCATCTGCCAAGCGTGTAAAAAACACCCACGCGCACGCAGCCTTTCCGGCAAGAGGCCCTTCTGAACAACCCACACTGCTGGGTTGCTGTTAGGGAACTTAAACAAGGTAAGTATAATAGGGAGACCGTCTTATTTGCTATATACCCATATTTTTGCTGACTGAACTTGACCGTAAACGGAACTGCGGCTTATCGGCTCCTTAAACAGCGTTGGCCCGGCTCGGAGTCGTATGCGTGGCTGGTGATTACACTGCACCTCTCTCCATCATGGGCTGCGGCGCACTTCAGGACAGGATATAGGGGCCTAGAGTTTAGGGGTTCAGGGTTTAGGGATTTAGGGTTTAGGCTCAGGGTTTGCGGTTTAGCGATTTGAGGTCTTGCATTTTGGCTTTAGGGCTATGGTTGTCGAATACATTGACGAAAGCGTTTTACCGTTGTTCTGAAGGGTAGGAGGTAGGACAGTTTTGCTCCCCTACATGAGCTTTCTATGTACTACGCTACTAACCTCCCACAAACTAACATGAAACCCCATATAGACTTGGTAGTTTCCTGAAGTAGGCTCCTCAAAAGGGTACCCCTAATTCTAGGAAACTACCATTTCCCTCTAGCAGGACAGTAGAATGTGTAAGTTCCTATCCCAGGTTTCATTTTCAGTTGGGGGTCTAGGTTTTCGAGGGGATCCTTCCTAGACTCGAATTCTAAACCATCGGCCCCATATGTCCACACAGTAACGTTTGGATACGAATCAAAAAATGAACATAATCCCTTCATGTCATCCCAATTATAGTGGTTTGGTCAAATACAGGTGACCCTTAGAGATTCAAGCGGGATTGTTTTGAGAAACTCTCATGTAAGATTGCTGCGAGATCACCCCTGTATCATTCTCAAAAGGGCCCCCCACCATCCGTGGGTGTTGCCCACATATCCCTATGGGCCCCACATTTTTGAACCCTAAACCCTCAACCCTAAACCCCAAACCCCTAAACCCTAAACCCTCTGGTCATGTTGGGATGCATGGTGCAATCCACAGGCCTTTGGGCAAGGGATTGCAAAGCAGAACCAAAAGTCGGAATGAAAAGTCGGAATCAAAAGTCGGAATCAACACGATGGTAGGTACAAAGGTCCCCTCTAAGGTCCCTTGAAAGCCTTCAACCCTACTCCAAACCCTATAGTCCCCTTTAAGTAGATAGAATATGGGGTATATGGGGATCTTATTATAATACAACCAAAGCCATATTCTATCTACTTAAGGGGGACTATAAACCCTAAACTCTAAGCCCTAAACCTTGAACCCTAAACCCTAAACCCTAAGACCTAAACAACTTGATGTTGCAGCCCGGCCCCTTCATGTGGGCACATTATGAAGACAGAATTTCATGCTCCGTAGGAGAAAGCAGGGCTTAGGTTGGGACTATGGGGTGAATCTGTAGACTAAGGGTTTGGGGTTTAGGGTTTAGGGTTGAGGGATTAGGGTTTACGGTGCAGAGTTTTATCTCACCTCCTAAACTCTAAAAACCGAAAACCCTAAACCCTAAACCTCATGTAGCCGCGTTATAGTAGTTTCCATTTTCTTTGCAGTATTACAATATAAGCCCTACAGCGGAAAAAAATGCACAGCAGCAGTGCTATGGGGATAGGCTAAGGGTTTGGGGTTTAGGTTGGGTACTGCACCCCCTCAGTAACAGTTGGATAATAATTACTATATATGGTTATATATAGCCCTTAATAGGACCCCTAGTATAGACTGTTACTGGGGGGGGGGGCGGCAGTACCCAAGGTTTAGGGTTTAGGTGGCCTACGTGGACGTTGAAGGTGGGTTCCACGTTGACAGGGATTTGAAAAACAAGGCCGGTGTTCTGATTCCCACGGGAAAGGCTCTACGCGTCCTGAACCTTAAACCTTAAACCTTAAACCCTAAACCCTAAACCCTAAACCCTACACCCTAAACCCTAAACCCTAAACCTTAAATCCTACACCTGAAGCCAGCCTGGAGCCCTACTAAACCCCACTAAGCCGTGGCTCCTAAACGCCTAGACCCTTATGAGCCCTAAAGCCCAACAATCTCCCAAATCCTCTAACTTCCCCAAGGGTTTAGGGTTTAGGGATTAGGGTTTAGGGTTTAGGGATTAGGGTTTAAGGTTTTGGGTTTAGAGTCCCCCTTAAGTAGATAGAATATGGGGTATATGAGGATCTTGCTATAGCATACCCAAAGCCATATTCTATCTATTCCAGGGGATTATAAGCTGTAAAGCACTTTGCGCTTTTCTTGGCGTAGTCCAGGGCCGCTCAAGGGGTACATGCATGCTATATATAGCGCATGTAGTGAGTGAGTGGGTGAATGAGTGAGTGATTGTATAGTGGTTCTATGCTCTTATTCCCTATTGTCCCTAAACCGTACAGCCTGAGCTTACTGGGGTTTAGTAGGGAACAAGGGCGTGTATTCTATCGGGATTATATAAGGACTGTATTTCCTCATTCCCTGCTAAGCAGCCGCAATTACGCCCTAACCCTGAATCCTAAACTCCCTAGACCCTTAAGGCCTAAGCCCCAAAACCATTGGACTTTAAACTCAAAGAAGCCCCAACACTTCGAGCAAAAGACTCGAGCAAAGAACAGCCCCTTACATTCCCATACACCCCCTGTATAACCCCAGTATATAGAATTCCCTCTGCACGCTATATGGTAGTTTCTCAAAATAGCGGGACCCAATATAGATCCCAAAATACTAGAGTGCTTATTATAGGGATCCCCAAAATGGTACTCCTAATTTTGGGAAACCTCATTCCCTATAAAACCCGTACATAATTCCAGCTTCCATTTCATTTTCCATTTTCTTTTTCATTTGATTCTCTCTTATTGGGTGATAATATCCCTAATGTTGGGACACCCCAAAGTAATTTCGAACCCTAAACCCTAAACCTTTGGGAAACCTTATAAGCTTTGTTTGGGGAACCCTAAACCCTAAACCCTCTAAGCAGTACTTTCCCGCACTGTATAACACCCCCGACCACACCGCCTTTGGACCACACTGGAAATATTCCCTCATTGCAAGAGAGCTGAGAAACTCTTTTGGGCAGGCGCCAAAGCGCCGACTCGCGCGCATGGCCCTAGCAAAAACCCTAAACCCTAGACCCTAAACCCTAAACCCCAATTTCACGCAAGGCGGAACCCTGCGGTCAGACAGCGGAGTCAAATCTGGCACTACGTGGTCCGGCAGAGACACTTGGCATGCGACAAAGTCCATGGGTTTAGGGTTTTAGGGTTTTAGGTTTTAGGGTTTTAGGGGTTTTAGGGTTTTGGAGTTTTAGGGTGTTAGGGTTTTAGGGTTTTAGGGTGTTTGGGTTTTAGGGTTTAGGGTGTTTGGATTCTAGGGTGTTTGGGTTTTAGGATTTTAGGGTTTTAGGGTTTAGGGTTTTGGAGTTTACGTTTTTAGGGTTTTAGGTTTTAGGGTTTTAGAGTTTTAGGGTTTAAGGTTTTATTTTTTGGGGTTTTATAGTTTTAGGGTTTTAGGGTGTTTGGGTTTTAGGGTTTAGGGTTTAGGGTTTTGGAGTTTACGTTTTTAGGGTTTTAGGGTTTCAGGGTTTTTGGAATTTAGGGTTTTAGGGTTTTAGGAGTTAGGGTTAGGGTTTCTTCGAGTCTAGGGTTTAGGGAATAATCCTTACGCACTGGACGTACATACTCCGTATATACATTACACACACATACCTCATAGCCGAACTGAATCTGTGCTATATGCGCCCCGTTTAAAATGTAAGAATGTACAACTGTACATGATTTCAATAGTCTTTATGATTTTCCGAAAAGAAGGGTAAGGGCCTTTCATGGAGTTGCATAGGGTTTTATGATGATTTTTGGGGTGTTAGGAAAGTTAAGGTCAATTCAGGGTTTTTTTAGGCTAGGGAAACATTTGTGCGAGGGCTTATGCGGTGTTATTATGGAGGGAGGATGAGAGTCCCCCTTTGGATGACCTTAAACCCCAAACCCCAAACCCTAAACCCTAAACCCTAAACCCTAAACCCCAACCCTAAACCCTAAACCGATGCAGGTAATCTACGGAGTTTGGGCCCCGTGAATGATAAAGGTTTTTTCCCTTAGATCCTAAACCTCACATAGGGTTTATTTAGGTTATAGGGTTTAGAGTATAGGGTTTAGAATTCAGGTTTAGAGTCTAGAGTTTAGAGCTCAGAGTTTAGAGTTTGGGGTTTAGGGCCTGTTAAGCCGTGGGACCCTAGTCTGGGCAATCAACCCTGGGATCCTTATATGCCGATTACCTACCATATGTGTACCCTTAAGAATCGACCCTAAAAGGCCTAAGACCCATTTTACGGGCCCATACTTCTAACCTTAGAAACCTTATATCTCAAGGTTTCACATAGGGTTTAGGGTTTAGGGTTTAGGGCTGGACTTTAAGATTTGGGGTTAGGCTTCAGGGTTTAGGACCTCTAACCTTATATCCCAGGGTGTCAAGTGTTAGAGCATTCATTGGCGGCCTCTCCTGCATGGTTTAAGGCTGCATAGGGGCAGTTTGTTGAACTAGGTGTTGGGCTTAGGGCTGAAGGTCTCGGGTTTAGGGTGTAGCCTCGTAAACCCTAAGCCCTAGACCCTAAACGGGCCGAGTGCAAATAAGGATCAGGGCTAGCACGGGCTCTAACAGCCTTGCTTTAGATTGCCTATTGAGTCCTACACCGTACAACCAGGCAAGTTTGGAGCTGAGATCCCAAGATTTCTTTCTTAACCTATCCTTCCAAGGTCCTAGTTGAGGTAATTGGAGGAGAACTCAGCTACAAAAGGCTGGCTAAAGGGGAACCTGGGGCGGCTCTATGAAGGGCGGCAGTAGGGGAACCCGTCTACACCCTAAACCCTTTAGCCCTTAAGCCCCAAACCCTAAGCATTTTACTTCCCCATATGCCCCTAGATATCCCCACAGAACCCCTAAACCTTAAACCCGAAGCCCTATGTTTCCCTGTATACCTCTAGATATCCCTACAGAACTGTTATCCCTAAACCCTCGACCCTAAACCTTAAACCCTAAACAGAACCTCCCTAAATTCTTCAGCTTAAAGGGAGCTCCAGTTGCTAAACGAGACTGCCGAATGGCCTGAGAGGCTCCTGGGCTTGCGGGTTGGGGTTTGGGGTTTAGCGAGTTTAGGGTTTAAGGTTTAGAGTTTAGGGTTTGGGAATAGCTGATTTAGGATTTGGGGTTAGTTTAGGATGTAGGGTTTAGGGCTTACGGGCTGGGGCCAGTTCAGGGTTTAGGGCTTACTGGCTGTTGTTTAGTAGAGAAGGGAGGAATCCAGCCCGATAGTATCCCCTATAGAAGCTATCGTTAAAAGATTGGAACCCTTAATAGTGCCCTTTTGTAGTCTAGTCTAGCCCCTAAAGTAGTTTTGAACTTCAAAACAGGAACCCATGTCCATTAAGTTATGTAGCAAATACTGACTGTAGCTCATAAAATTTCTAGCAGTGTCCTATTTCTTTTTTTTTCATTCCTTCATGCCTCACTCACAACCAGCAAATTAAGTAGGGTTGAGGGTTTAGGGTTTAGGCTTGCATACATCTGGAGGTTTCAGGTTTTTTTTTGTGTTTGGAGGGAGCCAGTTTCTGGATCCGCTGCTTATGGAAGGTTTGGACACACTACATGCAAAACCGCAACATCACCGAACTTCATCCTAGAACTTGGGCATGGATCCATTCCCAGTCTTAGAAAATTAAGCAAGAAAACCTTAAACCCTAAACCCTAAACCCCTAAACCCTGAACCCTGAACCCTAAACCCTAAACCCGAAGCCTTAGACTCAACTAAACTTCTTAACCGCGTGGGAATCCCCAAGTCTAAGCCCTAAACGCTGGAAGGCGCAAACCCAAATCCCTGGAAACTCTTAGCCCTAAACCCTAGGAATCGAAAAGCCCTATGGGTTTAGGATATAGGTTTTAGGGCTCAGGGTTTAGGGTTGAAACTCTAAACTGTCCCAGCCCTGAACCAGTCACAACCCTAAACCCTACCCAATACCTATACTCCTAGAGGCCTTCAACCTTAGGGAACCCGAAACGCCTTAACTCTATGCCCGTCAACAATGAGCCGTTTATATATATATATATGAAGAGCATAGAATACGGTCAGCAGCAATATAACCAAAAACAACTTTAACACCAGAGCCCATAAACCCAAAAGCCTGAACTCCTACACCTAATATACTCAAAGCCCTACATGAGTAGGGTTTTATTGGGAGATTTTATAGTCCCAGGAATAGATTAAGATTCCTCTTTTTGAGGTATAATAGTATTTTATGTATGCAAGGAATCTAATCTTGCTAGGTTCAAC